>JACEII010000039.1:3491709-3533649 GCA_014332785.1 Antheraea mylitta
ATTTTAACCAATTTTCTAATAATTATTACTTCTCGTGTTCATTTATCATAGACAAGGTGTTATTAAAATCAGTTAAGGATAAATGAACCTTTTTTCTTATCATATTTTTTTATAATTTTATATTAAGTATTCTTGACAGTTCTTGTATCTCAGCAATTGAGGAACCGGAATATGTATGTATTTATAGTACGTTTTTCAATTCCATTTGTTAAGATAACATTTAATCTGTCACTAATGAATTATGTTTTAAAAATAATTGTATCAAGGAATAATAACTCAAATGAATTGTAATAATGCACGAGATATTACTGTTAGTGTTCAAGTTTTTCTGATTATTTCAGAAATCGCATCTATCACGGGCCAAGAGAAAAATCCTTTATTTGTACTATTTTTTGTAAATATACATATATTTTTTGGTTTTCTCTGTGATGTAAAGGTATAGTGAAGAATACAAAAAACTCCATTTCAATAAATATATAAATTATCACAACATTTCAATTTTTATGAGTCACATAATCAAAACGTGAAGTTATTTTATAGTTTGACTTAACTACTCATCAATTTATGAGATGAAAAATGAAAGTATAGAAATTGGTTCAATAACTATTATTCTGATACTTTTAATCATCTTTTTCTTTAATTTTACAGGCTCGAGCCAACACCCAACAATTGATTGACAAGCTGTCCGTAGCACAAGCACACCTCGACCGTATGGACTGATATAAGGCCGTATCCGGTTCTTATGACATTTACAACATGTTTGTGACGTGCAAGTGAACTGAACGCTTGTGGCTCAGTAATGCCGTACATTGTGTTACAAAGACTAATTAAATTAGAATATCTTCCAAATACCACTACGTAACTTAATAATTTCAATTTAAAAAGATAATTTTAATTTTTTTTTTGTCGCTATGCGTATAAAAACTGAGAAACAGAGATGACCAACTATCGAGTAACAGTCTTAAATAGTTACATTTAGCCGTGGTTTAACTTTTGTAATAAATTGTGAAATAAGTTGGTTTTTGTTAAATAATTATTCAGCAAATTTAGCAGGTACAGCGACTTTATAAGATTTTTTTTTTTTTTATATATAATATTAGACAATATGTGAATGCTAAAACGTACTTGTTTTTTTAAATTTGACGACTAGATCCTCATAAGAACATTGTCTCTTTTTTTTTAAAAGAAAGCACAGATTAAAACTACATCTAGACCATGTATCAATAATCACAATATAATTTGTAATGTTAATAGAAAATCAGATAATATAACTTGGAAAGGTTTTTATTTATTGAAGCACGACAAAGTGACTGCACTATGCCTGATGGTAAGCATAGTACAATCCAAAAACAGTGGCGACCACCGAGAGACTGATCATCCATCGTCGGTCGCCGCTGTCATGCCGGCCATAATGACGAAAGTCACCCGGTACTGGATATGCACAGGCTGATCCCGAAACGCGACGCGCAGAAGCGAGTCACTATGACGGGCTTTTTCGCCATGTGCATGGTGGTTGCGACCCAGTCGGGCTGTAAAACCCTACAATCCCGCTTTCGCCATTGCCTCGTTCGTTATTCAGCAGGGTGCACCACGTGCAGGTGAGGTTGGCTTGGGTGTCTCAAGTCTTAAGATGTTACTCGACACCCCTTACACCCCAAAATTTATTATTTGTTATTTTTATAATTAATATGAAGTGTTCTGTAAAATAGTTCTTCATTTGCAATTAATTTATTATAGATAATCATTGGCAGGATTATAAAAACTTATTACTGAAGAATGGGTTACGTAATTATGTATATTTATGAAATAGATTCCTTGAAATAACTTTCCGTAATTCCTATGTTTAATTTCGAAATGAAGATTTTTTATCTGATCAATAAAGTAAAAGTCATGTATAAGTTAGTTCACTTATGCAATTGAATAAAAAAAATGATAACTCCTAATGGTATTTTAACATCTCATGGTAGAAATAATATAAATCATACTAGAAAATGTTTTAAATAGGAAATAATAACAGTCTCCATAAATAGATACATTTAAAAAATGGTTGAAGTTTCTAGATGACTGGATTTTATTTAATATTGACATTAGTAATATTTTTCTATTTTATATAATTTTTAAATTAGGCTTTATTTCAGAGGCAGTGACGTATAAGAATATTAAACATTCGCAAAATATACACTTTGTTAAAGTCTGATTGATTATTTGGTCTATTAATATATATAAAAAAATATCGCGAGATTTCTGGAACTTGAGAATATTATCAAAAGTATCTATTTTTGTAAATAAATAATCATCGAAGTACGATATTGCATTTTTTTTCCATCTGCATTATCAAACAATGAGATCTACATTCATTTGTCATATTTTATTAATCATGAATTTCTGTGTATACATACATTGTGCTAGTACCTTCTTCAAGGTACTTTTACAATCTAATACTCTATTAGTAAATCATCGTTGAATTAAATAAAATAGATAGTCACACTAATAAACAAATAATATACTGAAAAATATTTAGCCAACAATGGTAATACTGCAAAAGTAAATACTAAAACAGTTCAATACTTCATCTGTTTTCAATATTTTAAAATGATATATATCATCTTTAGTCTGAAAAAAATGCCCAAAAAAAAGGAAAGGCTGAGTACCATTTAATTTATTACAATGGATATTTTGATATTGTGTTATTCGTCCCTTCAAAATATTGTATAATTATGCTCTTTTAAGATTAAACATGTATTGAAAAATTACTAATAATACACTGAATTTAGGGCATTTTTTACGTAATAGGACATCGGTTATTGGTGTAAATACTCAGAAGGGGTATGGTGACACCAAAGTGTTAACAATTTACTTGAATAATTTAGTATCTCAACTAAGACTCGAAATTTCAAGATGGTCGCCATAAAATTCTAATGCTTACATTGTTGGAACTATAATGGATAGATCTGGTTAATTAAAACAAAAATAAGAGGAAACACCAAGAAAAGAAAGTTACGATTAGTTTGATTCAATTAAATTTTTATTGAAGTCGTTTGTTCCGATCTTTTATGCCGTTTTTTTTGTGCTGGATGAATTAGGAATTAAATTGTTAGAATGGTGTATATCTATTTAATAAAAAAATAGTGTGATTTATTTTCATTACTCTGGCAACTTTGCACGCAATGAGCTACGTATTCCTACTATAATGTCACCAGGGCTGCGACAACATACATCTGAAAGTTGTTCTACACGCTCTATTTCATAATACGCTATAGTTAATGGATGACGTGTTACGACGAATCTTCTCCAAAAGGATTGGTGGTTATTTGATGCCCGTGATGGTCATCATCTGGGTATGTGTATAAGCTGGTGTGCGCTCCACTGACAGTTGGTAACCCTGCCGTGTTCATTGGCGACATGGTATTACTATATTGATGTTTAATAGGGTCCTTTCCCGTGGAATTTTTTCTTATGATAGTAGTGTAAGAGGGTGACGGTTTTGAAGGTATATCTTTGATTCTAGCCGCTGCTCGGTACGTTCCAAACTCGTCAGGCGGCGGCGGCAGCGAAAATCCATCGGATGTTTGAGTTATTTCTGAAGTTTCGTCGCTGAGCTCTTTTGCGAGTTTTTGTCGCATTCGCCTCGGCATTGTATAAAATGTGTTCATCTGAAAAGAAAAATATGTACAACTAGGTGATACCCGCGACATTGTTTACGTCATTTATTATTTTAACCATTTAATTTATGTAGAGGAAAATATAAACACCACACTGTTTGTTCCACTTCTCTACGCGACGGTAAGAAAACACACCAGAAGAGAGCATATAAATTCGTAGTTAGTTAAAACTTTAATATTTCCATATTAAATGAAGCTATCATGACAATTTCTTTTCTAGATAAGGAAGGACTAAAACTATCTAGAAATTTTTTAATGAAATGTAGATAGATGATTTTATTGATATACCTATAATATAAAATGAGATATAAAATGTATTTGTCTGAAGTTGAGAAAACCAATAAGTTAGTTCGAAAAAAAAGTGAATTTGATATTGTTTTTAAATTGTAGTCTATTCATGATGTTTTTGGAATCTATTTTAACGTTTTCTTAATAAAAGAAAAACAATTCATAATGTGACCAGTGTGATAGCTATTTCGCCGTAATAAAAAATACATTAACGACAGTTTCGAGAATAGAGGAAAAAATTTAGAATGTTATTTTTGTAACTAATACATTTAGCTATATTAAATTAATAAAATAGATCCAGAAACAATGAATCAAAAACTTGCTGATTAACTGATTTAATTTAATACATAACGCTCACGGAGGTATTTAAAGCCTTTCACAGTTTTTAAGGAAGGAAACTTCCAAAATAATTGAACTGATTGTTCATATGTTTATTCTTCTTACCGGTCTAGGCGTATTATAGGTGTTCACATCTGGTGGTAAATGAAGTACTAAGTGATCGCACAACGCATCCATTTCTCGCTTCTTATTGATATTTTGCAACGAATGGACCCTACAATTTGTGTTATGTCTTATTACGTCATTATATTTGCCGACGCTCTCCTGGTCCATATCGTTCATGTATCGCGCTGAATGAAATGAACTAGTTCTTCTGACGTCAAAATTCTTTGAAGGATATTTCGACATCGCTCTTCTGAACGACTCTGTCCGTCGTACGTTACATTCGCTATCATCCTCGCTATCGTGGTACGTCTCGCAGTTAGACTCTATAAAAATATGTTTAATCTTATACTAGCCTATCTATAAATCCCAATTTTTCTCGAACTGACTACGCTATTGACCTAGCAAGGTCTTAACAGCTTCACCGGACTACTATAAATCCTAACACGAAACGATAAACTCAAATGACAATTGCATTATTTCAAATAATATATCTCACATAAAGATATATTATTTAACAAGGTTTACAAACTAAACATTAATGTAAAGATAATAAATGCAGACAGACAGATTTATTACCAGGTGCCGTTCAAAACTTTATTCTCCTCAAATTGGTTTTATTATTTTAACAGGAGCTGTCTGGTTTGTTTGGATTAATGATGGACAGACTTATTTATTAATAGTAATTTTGTCATTTCTATTGAAACCTATTAGACAGTTTGAAAATGTATAATGATATGGAGCCTAGACAATATTTTGAAAATCCCTCTATCACTTATTAAGAATCTGGCGTTCGAAAATTAGTATGAATGAACAACAAATACTTAATTTTAATTATACTCGAAGCCGACATTCAACCATAATTTAGTATCTGTTAAATTTAAATATTATCAAGGTTGTTGTGCTAAAGACTGGACCACTACAATCAATGCATATAATAAAAAAAACGATGTCCAAATTTATTTATATGATAACACTAAAGGTGGTCAATATTTACTGAACAAAAAAATAATAAAGAAAATGAAATGAAAAACAGAGAAGGGAGTTGTATTTGACTATTTATATGGAAATGTATATATACTTAGGATACCTTCAGTATTGTAAGCACAGAGAGGTGGATCCGAGTGTCCGCGAGGCAAGTCGATAGCAGAACCGCGTTCGTGCGCGCACAGCACTAGTCCGCACGCGGCGAGCGCGACGAGCGCGACGCCTCCGCAAAGTGCCAGCGCCAAAGTTGTTATGTTTGTCACAGCACTTACCGGAATGTCACCACCTATAAAACTATATGTCACTCAAATGGCAATCGATATTTTTGAAGTGAAAACTTCTTTAAACGCATTGAACAATGATCTAAAGTAAACCTTCACACTCGCGATTCGGGTCACGCATCCGTGTCTATGACTCAGAATCGTACCTCAAACGTGCTCGCATCAGTGAGGCACCGAATCATATTTACTAGTTTCTACCATTCCCTCAAGCGTGTTCGGGTCAGTGACCTCGTAAACCGTATTTACTCCATTCTACTCAAGCTGAAGCGTGCTTGGGTCAATGATGCACCGAATCATATTTACTCGAACACAAGCGTGCTCGGGTCAGAGAACCACCGAATCACATATACTCAATTCCATTCCATCTCAAGCGTGCTCTAGTCAGTGAAGCACCGAATAGCATATACTGAGTTCCACTAAATCTCAAGCGTGCTCTGGTCTGTAAAGCACTGAATTGTATATACTCATTTTTAATCGATTTCAAGAGTTCTCGGGTCAGTGGCGCACGGAATCGTATTTACTTGGTTCCACTTTGGTATACACGAGTACTATCGAAAAAATGTCACCAAACCTTTTCCTTTATGGTACGACCATGTTATCAAATTAAATCGTAATAGAACGTTATTTTGTCGATTATGTCAATATTTTCAAAGATGTCCCTTTATCCTCTGTTTCATTCATTCACTTATTTTCTATATGGAGATTTGTTAACCCAAAATTTTCACTGTTGCGTATAAATCTTAAAAAATTTTTTTTTTCGTAAAAATCTTGTCCTGATTATTACAAATACAACAAAAAAACATTAGCCCAATAGATAGATCGCCGTTCTAAAGTAATGCATTCGGCAATCGATTTATGTATTATTTATATAGATAAATTCGTATTATAACAACAGAATAAATATAATCAGTATAGTATATGTATGTATAATAAGTGTAGTGGTTTCAGTTTATAGTGCGTATTAAAATATTACTATCATTTATTTGTATATGCATAAATCTTAATAAATCTGTATACATTTGAAAGTGCATTTATATGGTTCAGATTTCACTGACTTGTGATCATAAGCACACCCACTTTTTCATATATATTGACTTATCTATACTAATATTATAAAGAGGTAAATTTTGTGAGTTTGTGATGTTGTGACGTTGTAGGGGGTAATCTCAGGAACTACTGGTCCGATTTGAATAATTCTTTCAGTGTTATATAGCTCATTCATCGAGAATGGTTATAGATTATATATCATCACGCTAAGACTAATAGGAGCGGAGCACAGATGAAAAATGTTTCAAAATCGCGATGCTTTTTCCTTTTAAAAACGCGAACGAAGTCGCGGCCAGAGGCTAGTGTTCTTATATTACACATTGCCCGTTTGAAATTGTATCTTATACAATGATATTACAAATATAAATATTATTGATCTTATAAGGCTAAAAAAATCTAAAATATCACATAAAATCTGCCAAATTTTACTGAAAGGTAATGAAGGCATTTAATTAAATTTTATATTTACTTCATAACTTTCCTACCTGATGTTACATTAATTATATCTTCTTGGTCGATTTCAACTGTACTGCTGTGTCCTTTGTCATTGAAAGCTATGATAACGAATTTATATCTTTCTTGTTTCGGCTCTGGTATTATAAATTTTGGCTCCAAATTAACTATTGACACTAACTGCTGGTCTGAAACTATCTCTTTCACTGAGAAATTGAATTTCTGAAATAAGACAAAAAAGATCATTGTTAACTGTCTATTGTGATATGTACATATTATATCAGTTGTTTCGTCTAAATTATGTTTAATGTTTTACCTTTACACGTAATCTAAAATCTGCAAGCGAAAAAAAAGCTATTTAGGTGTTAATTTAACATACATAGGTGGTAGAAGCACGTTGATGCTATAACTGGTTTCAGTATGAATGGATCGGCTCGCCCGGGATACTACCACTCGACCCACAGAAACACCGACGTGAAGTAACAGTGCTTGCACTGTTGCGTTTCGTTCGGTCCGTGAGAGCGCCGGACGCTTAACTCCCTCCCCCACCATTCCCTCTCTCAACCATCCCCTTCCCTCCTTCCCCACCAACACAGGCTGGCAACGCACTTGCGACTCCTCTGGTGTTGCTGGTGTCTATGCACGGTGGTAATCACTTAACATTAGGTGATCCACTTGTTCGTTTGCCAACTATGATATAAAAAAAACATTCAAATCATAATTTCGTTTATATACGTAAATTCATGCTGATTAATGATGCATTTATGTTTTTTTTTTCTGTTGCAAGCAATGAAAGGTTATCGATTTCGTTATAACTGTTTTACCCTATATTCAACATTATTCATTGTTTAATAGCGTCAAAAAAAAAGAAAATCTCGTAGATAATTTAAGTTAAATAAACGGAGCAAGGACCACCCTCGTGTTCTAAAATTTAAAACACAAATTTATTATTATACTAGCCTCTGCCCGCAACTTCGTTCGCGTGGAATAGTTACTTTGGGCTAACGCTAACACGCAGCGGAAGCTCTCAAGAGGAAAAAAACCCGATTATGAAACATTCTTCATTAGTGCTCCGCTCCTATTGGTCTTAGCCTTATGATATATAGCCTATAACCATCCTCGATAAATTAGCTATATAACACTGAAATAATTTTTCAAATCGGACCAGTATTTAGGGGGTAACCCTACAACATCACAAACTCACAACGTCAAAAACTTTACCTCTTTATAATATTAGTATACATAGTATAGATTTACCTGTGGAAGTCCACCGTTATACCCTTCTTCACATGTAATGATAATATCCCTAGAAAGAGTCATCGTTGCTTCACAGTTGGTAGGTGGTCGCGGTACAGTCTCGTCTGTTACAATAAACGAACATGGAGTGTGTGCTGAACCCCTAGCAGGTACGTTGTTGAGGCCCCAGCAAAATATTGTATCTAAAATGTATATGTATAGCTCCATAAAAAGTGATCCAATTTTCATTAATAACACTGGAATTATCACTCCGAAACAAATATCAGGAATTTAGTATCTAACTTTATCCCCCAACACATCCGTGGAAATTTAATGTATGTCCGGAAATACTTAGATAAGATCGGTTTAAAGAATTTATTAATTTCACAAAGAATATATTTCACTTATTGATACTTAAAAATAACACATTAATAGTTAGTAATCATTAAGCTAATCCAGTGTTAGATAATGAAACATTTTTTTTAAATAAAATATTTCTTATGTTGTCTGTACTTATGTAGAAAGCATATTATATATACAGAGAAAAGTATACAATTAATTATACACCAAAATATTTATCTTTTAGAAACAACTTCAGTTTTATTTTGAATATATTTAAAGATTCAATAACTCGTAATTCTTTAGGTAATTCATTAAATAGTTTAGCTCCCTCGAATTTGATGTTTTGTATGCCATACCTTGTAGTTCTTGGCCTACTTAGAACTAAATTGCTTGTATTTCTTAAAAATCGTTTAGATGTATTTATTGGAAAGCTTATATGTGAAAGTAAATTTTTATCCATAATATTTTTTATTAATATGCAAGTTTCATATACATACATTTGCCTTAAAGTCATAATATTGGTTTATAGAATGTAAATAATCAGTAATATTTTAACTCTGAAAATTAATATAAAATATCTTTGAGTCTCAGTAAGTTAGATAAAAGCTTTTTAAGCTAATATCGTTTCTATATATATCTATCTATATAGGTACTTAAGCATTTTACTGATATTAATTAACGTAAAATTCAAGAATCATATAATGCTATTTCTGCTGTTCAAACGAACGATATTGATATTTGGAAACGACTCTCTATGTGCACATCAACTTCAAGTTATAATGAAAAACTGTTAAACATACTTCTATAGTGAAAAAACCAATCAAAACTCTTGCCAATTTTTCTCGATGACCGAAATGTTTTCTGAACAGGGTTTTGTGGTTTTGATGGTCATAACTACATCCTGCAGGCTTAAGTTTAATAAAGTAATATTTGATTTTTGAATTTCTAGTTCAACCATCAAATGGAGGTAAAATTATAAATTCAAAATATTTTTTTAACCTTACATAAAAATTTTATTTTGAAGATTTTATTTAAAGTTTAGCTCGTTTATACTACACTGTAACATGAATTAGTAATCATTATAAATTGTATACTTCGCGTCTGCTCTAAAAGCTGGCAATACAGACATTTGTCTGGGATACCAATATTTAACAACGATATTTTAACTGCCAGAACAGAAAACTACAATAAAGAATATCTACTGTTTTATTGCATTACTAGCCTCTGCCCGCGACTTAGTTCGCGTGGAATAGATACTTTGGGCTTCCGCTAACACACAGCGGAAGCTCTCACGAAGAAAAACAACCCTGATTTGTAAACATTTTTCATTGATGCTCCACTCCTATTGGTCTTAGCATGTTGAATATATAGCTTATAACTATCCTCGATAAATGATCTATATAACAAATACTATATAAGATTTTTTCAAAAGAAACCAGTTCCTGAGATTACTCCTACAACGTCGCAAACTTTACCTCTTGATAATATTAGTATAGATTAGGTTTCTTACATTCCAAAGATATGTTAAAAGAGAGGCACAATTAATAATTTCACCCGGGGAGGCAAAGTTTAAGGCTATTGAACGTTGGGTTAGAATCATAATTATATATCAGTTCGATAATAAATACTTACTATAATCAGTTTTATTGGGTCTTTCGAATGTCAACATAGGATTATCTGTTTCAATAGTTTTGTGAGTGTGATCGCGCAGTGTGCTCGCATTGACAGCATCATTCACTATTACCCAGCGATACAACTTTGGTTCGGGATTCCCCTTGACGTTGCATGTTAAATTAATAGATTCATTCTCACCGAGGCCGTATTCTATAGCAGATTCGTCTTTACAGTAAGATGGATCTATATCAAAATAAAATTAACTTCATTTATTTATGGCATATAAAAATCACATTAAAATTAGTTACTAGAGGTTTAGAAAAAAAATGTTTGTGTATGCTTCTTTTGCGTTATAAGTTAAAAATCTTTTCAAAATTTTTATCTTTCGCCTTATTCTACGTTTGTAGAAAAAACGAAACTAACAATAAAAAAAATGTTTTTAATACATTAAAAGTTTTAATACAAAGAAATACAAACAACAAATACAAAGAAACAAAATGTCGACTATTGACTATAGCTAACTTCAGGGTGTCGGTTTTTCGTGACGGTGTATGCGCGCATCATAAAAATTTACTCTCGTCATTTTCCCTAACGCACCAAAAGAACTATACCTTAAAAATGTAGTTCATTAGCTCCTGGACTGGCCAAAACGATAAGGGTTGAAGCTCCATACAAACGAGTGTAGAACTCATGATACACTGGTCAAAAGACTATTGACAGCAAGTTTCAAAACAAAATTTTATTTATTACAAAATTTTTGTGATTTGAGACTTGATCAATAACAAATTATATTACGTAAAATTATAGCTCTAAGAAATTGGCTAGATATTTAAAAACATAATCGGCCATTTTTAGATCTTAGTCGAAATCAGCCGAGGGGTAAAGTGCATTGGAAATTAGAATGAATATAGAAAATTTTTCTAAATATTGTATTAGTACTTTTAGAAATTTCCCAAAGAGAACTTGAATATTTTTTGTAAATTATTGACATCACTGCAATGTGCTCATCTACGACCGTTTTCACATATAAGTACTTTATTAGATAGGTTTGAAATAAAAAATGACTGTCAAAAATTCATGTGATGACGTCACACGCTGTGTATACATAAAGAATATACTTCTGGAATAAAATGGAATAAATAAACGACTCCTAATTGAATATTGTTACATAATTTATTACAGCGGATGTATAGACTCCTGTTGAGGTAACATATGTTTGTATAAATTATTTTATTTAGAAATACTATCATGTTACCTACTTCTTATAGACATAGTAAATATTGTTAAATATCAAAAACTGTGTGTGTAGTGAAGGAATATAGAAGAAATGTTCATAAGAATCAACTTACATGTAACATCAATTACTAAGGGCTCGCTATAAGCGGATCCTTCGTCGTTACTCGCGGCGCAAACATATTCACCAGCATCGCTTTCTTTCACATTTGTTAAATCTAATACTGACTGAATTCTATTATTTTCATTATCTTCATTCAATGCATCCTCCTAAAAATACACATTTAAGTCGATCCTAAGTATTATAAATGCGAATGTAAACTTGTTTTGCTATCACACTTTAATTGACTATGCAAACGGTCATCGTGAAACGTTGTCAGGGGTACAGAAGTTTGTAGACCAGTGTTTCCCAACCCTTTTTAGGCGATGCCCCATCTTATCATTTCTAATATTTTTATGCCCCCCATACATGATTTTTAACCTTTAAAATTGTTTTAATCCCTTTTAAGAAATATAAATAATAACTTTTAGGAAGAAATCACTATGAAATTGTTATCAGAACATCGTAAGAAACCTTACTTGACTTGACGACTCTAATTACCCAGTTGATATTTTGGTAGCGTCAAACGAAATTATACCTGATAATTATTTACAGCATTTTTTCCTTAATTTGGTTTTTTGTTAAGTTTTTCACCGATAGCTAGTATTGCATTTAAATAACCCAAAGCGAAAGGTTTAATGTAGTGTCGAGTCCATTTTTAGTGTATCCCCCTTAACAATGAAATTGCCCCACTGTGGGACGTGGGCCCCACGTTGGGAAACACTGGTGTAGACTGTTGTAAACACTGGTTTTCCTCCAATCACCGGACTTAAGCAACGTTGGGCGTGGTCACTACTTGGATGGGCGACCGCCTGGGAACGCCGCGTAATGTTGGTTTTTTGTTGTATTTTTTAAATTAAAGAAACCCTGTAATTCCGAAGTTTCACTTTCATCTTGGCTCTTTATGACACACTACTTTTACGTGACGTTAACACAACCACATACATCTGCCATTTTATCTACTAACTTCTGCCCATGGCTTCGCTCGTGTTAATTTGACGTATCACTCGGAAATAGCATTTTTTTTACCGGACAACGTGTATGCAAATTTCAAGATGATCGATTAAGATGCGTGAAAGCGTATCAAGCAAACTTACATTTGCATTTATTAAATACTAGCTTCTACCCGCGGCTCTATACGCGTTTTTTTTAATTGTATTAAAGAAATATAAAATTGTGAGACCATGTACAATTACAGAAATACACTTTCAAAAACAATTGTGAGTACGACACGCACGCCACCTATAGTAACATGTTACGCGTACAATAGATATATAAATACAAAATTCATACCCAATAAGTAAAACGTTGTTATTTTGATATTACATACAGGCACTTCATTTTTATTATATATATTGATTAGTGAGGATTCTAAGTCTTTGTGCGTTACCTCGTGGTACCAAATAAGTTGATATATTGAAGGATTGGCCTCATTGTTACAAGCTAGCGATACATGCGTACCCTTAATGACAGCCAAAGTGTTATTTTCTATGTCGTCTTCTACAGTAATCTTCAATGACGGTGGGTCTGGAAATTATTTTGGAACATAATTAGTACCAATGATGTATTTACTAAGGGAGGAGGTTCTAAATTTGGTTCTACCTTTTTAACGTTTATTATTACATAACATCACCATTTTTATACGCCGATTTGGAAAAAAAAATTGTTAGAAAATGTTCTTAATTCATTATCAATATAGATCTAGGATTGCAAAGACATAACCCCTCGGTAGCCACTCAAGCCTAGGTCTGGTCTCTCGGTGTGGAGCCCTTGAGTGCGCTGCTCGCGCGATACAGTGACACAAAAATTTACATCACTGCTACAACACTACACGATCACCCCCACACACGTGCACGCCTACACGCTTACACATGGAACTGGAAGGGTTTTATTTTTTTCCCTTATCGAACTGAAAAAACTTTAATTTTCTGATAAAAAATATATGGAGGGGTTGTTGAGGCGTGTATGCTTGGTACACATATACGTCTCAACAACTCAAACATATATGAATAGTTAGCTAGGTTAGCTAAGTTAGGTCGCGAGTTTGCATGTAACAGGCAACAGCCAAGCCGAGGTGTGCCGTGCACCCTTGAGCTAGTTGCCCAAATAAAATCGGCTGAGTGCCTTAAGCGCTCGCCTTAGTAGTTCGGTGAAGCTGTTAAGACCTTGCTAGGCCAATAGCGTAGTAAGTTCGAAAAAAAAAACAAAGACATAACACATATTATGTGCTCAAGGTCGATTAGGTATAGTGATTTAGATACTGGTAGGTTTATGACAAAGTAAGACTAGTTAGGTAAGTCTTTTGGTGTCAAAAGGATATTGTACGGTTACGTAGATTACATGTCGCCCTGGATATTATGCGTGTATCAGCGCAATTATATTAATATTATATTGAGTGAATACATAATTACTTAGTTGTAAACAAGCACTCATTAGGGTTGCACTGTAACATAACAATAAAGGAATTAAAACATACTAAACATCTTTATTCCCACAAACTACCAACCAAGAACATACATGTAGGTCTAGGACTTGCTCCTCACCCCTACAGATATTATAGGATAAAATTAACACACATTGTGCGTCCACTGAAAACGATTATAACTTTAATGTATCATAGTACTGTATATATACTATAATAAGTACAACCTGATCGAGTTTCTTGCCGGTTTTTCTTGATGAGTGGGTTGTTTTCCGAACCGGCGGTAGATTTGACATTCCTAAGCGCCTTCTGAAGACATAAATGGAACAAATTAATTTTGATTTTGTATTGATTTGTGTATAGTAGTTACAATGCGGACACGATCTCCATATCATTTTCTCGGAAATTTAAATGATGCTTGTTTTAAAAAATAATACTGAATTTTTCACTACAAAATAAGAAGATAGTAATAGTGTGATACATGTGTAACAACACATTTTTTGTTCGTTGCTCTTTTTAACTTTGATTAGTTTCAATTCATCCAAGAATTATAGTAAAATAATCACCATGGTTATCTATTACATCAGCCGCTAAGCGACCTACTGCATAATCATAAACCTCTTTCCAAAGAATGCTACGACCATAATCACCATTTTTTTATATCGTAGGAAGCAAACGAATAGGCGGGTCACCTGATGTTAAGTGACTCCGTCGTTCATAGATACTAGCAACACCGAGAAATTGCAAGTGCGTTGCCAGCCTGTGTTTGGGGGAAGGTGGGGAAGGGAGACGAGGACAGGAGAGGGTTGGGGAGGTGGGCCTCTGGTGTTCTCACTGACCGAATGAAACGTAAGAATGCAAGCACTGTTATTTCACGTTGGTGTTTAAACGCGATTAATGACCCATTACCCGACCCATTCATGCTCAGACCGGTAATAGCTTCAACGTGTCTCTCCCACCTACCATGCCAGCTCACAACGTATTGGCGACTTCAAACTCCGAAGAATTCACAGTTCTATATTTTTTCACATATGTCAATGAAATAATTTTTCATGTAGACTTACATAAGACAGTAAGGGGCAATCCTTCAGAACAAATGTAGCTGTCGTTTCCTCGTAGATAAGCGGGCGCACAGCACGTTACACGCGACTCATCGTGTTCCTTGCTGATAGTTAGATCGATGTCACTCACCACTAACCGCTGGGAAGTATCTTTCTATAATAAAAATATATTAAAATTCAGGTTCATTTTACCCCGTTACTACAACAAAATTCTAACCGAGCGCCCCGGTTTTATTTAATAACATGGTTGTACTGTAAAGGGAAGATTTGGTCTCATTGTTTTGTTAGTACTGCTGTTAACATGTTAATATGTTCTTTACTGCGTTTATGAATTGCGCGGCAGTACTTTTTTACCAGGGGAAATCCTACATGGGATACACCTCCCACTACTGGGGGACAGCGAGAACAAAGACAATGAGACCCAATCTTCCATTTACATACAGCCATGTCATTAAATAAAATAACAACTGAACGTTGATCTGTCAATTCTATCAATATTTTGGAAGATCAACCGATCTATCTTTCTATCTCGCTCACTTTCTTATATGGAAATTCTCAATTTTTTCATATGATTTTCAAATATATTCATTGATTAGCGGCCCCGGCGAACATTATCCTACCCTGATAATAAGAAAAGTATAGACAAATTATATACCTTCCTCATGAATCACTTTATATACTGGTGAAACTCGCATGAAAATCCGTTCAGTAGTTTTTGAGTTTATAGCGAACAGACAGACAGACGCGGCAGAGGACTTCGTTTTATACTATGTAATAATGATACATACCTTGTACTAATAACTACAAGTACAAGAAAAAGAATCAGGCACATAGGTGCAGTCGTTCTGAAGAAATGCGCTTATTATATACTCTAGATTCGACATGATCTCGAGATTATTATCTAAAATCTAGGTGAATTTTAATTCCATAGCATAAACTAAGTAATCCCGTACACCAGTGTTTTTCAAAGTGTGGGTCGCGACCTCTTCGGGAATCGCGGAGTCTGTTTAGGGGGGTCGCGAAGCGAAGTTCTATAACGGAGTTGCAAAAGGCTGGGAAAGCTACTGCAGTAAAAAAACGACGTTTTAAAGATTTATTCGAAGCTTAATTATGAAAATGAATAAATATAAATGAATATTTGTCACAAAATAAAATATATGAAACAGGTAGGGGAGTCGTGGATAGGGGGGTCGTGGGTAGAGGGGCGGCGGGTCGCGAAATATCTCTTCATATTAAAGGGGTCGTGTCAAGAGAAAGTTTGAAAAACACTGCCGTACACCGATAGATATTAGGAGTTTTTAGCTTACTATTGTTACTTGTTATTAAGTACCGTATGTACTTACAGTTATATTTTGTTCCACATTGCCGAGCTGTGAATCGTTTAACTTCCAAATTAAAGTTGGTAAAGGCCGCGCTCCTATAACTCGACACTGTAGCCGAAGTGCATCTCCAGCTCGTACTCTCCCTTGAACTCCGCCTGATGATATTGGACTGTCCGCACGAAGAGAGACCAACCCGGGTGGTACTGATTTATAAATTTCAGATAAGCGTTTATTATAATACTGGCTTTTGCACGTGGCTTAGTTCGCGTTATGTAAATTTGATCTATATCTTTTGGAAAAACCCTTTCTACTAAGGATTATAAGGTAGATTACATAATGTTACAATTAAATGATGTGGTAAACTTGATCGGTGTTATTAGAAAAAAGTTAAATACGTATTGAATACTTGCTTTAATAAGGTTACGTTTTAAATGCGCTGTAGCATGAAATATAACTCACAGTTCATGTCGATAACAATGTCAATAGACAGAGGCGGGGTCTTTTCATTATTGCTGGCGTAGCACGTGAGTACGGCACCGTGGTCTTCACCACGAAGGGGGCCGTACATAATGTCACTACGTACGCGTTGCTCTGATAGCGGCGTTGAAGTATTTTTCAACATACGCTTGTCCATCCACCAAGCTAGATCTGCTGGTGGTTTACCTGTAAATCAATTTAAAAGACTGCCTCAGATACTTAAAGTACCCAGTATCAGTTATTAAATTAGTTTCTCTTCTGATAGTTTAGTTACCGAATATCCTAACGGAATGATTTCAATTACAAACAGTACTTAAAGAACCCCGGTGGAAATTAAACAAAGAACTTTTTAAAATAGAAATATAATTCAGTTTGTTATTTTAAGTTAATTACCTCCAAATGCGACACAAAAGAGATGAACGGTTTCGCCGACATAGTAAGGACCGATGTTCTGACTTACATTGGTTCCGATGTTGGTTTTTGCAACTTGTGTACCGTTCTCATGTATTATCCATAAATGCCGCGGTGGCTCTACGAAATAAGATGTTATGATTACATTTAAAATATTAGTGTTTATACTGTAAATTTTCCTTGTACCCGCTTAGATTTAATACCTAAATAGCACAGAAAAGTACGTGGTTCCATAATTGGAGATATCAGAGCTTTATTTATCAAGGAGTGCAATGGGTACCCAAGGGAAGTAGCGTAAAAGACGCATGCCAACCGCAACAGATGGTTAAACTTCTTATTATCATGGAAATGGGTATAAATTATTTGTAGTCCGGTGAAGCTGCGAAGGCCCTAAATAAGGCCAATAGCGTAGTCAGTTCGAGAAAAAAGGTATAAATTATCCCAACTCATCAACTATTACATGCACAAACTTCACAACTTAAAAATGGTGGCAATTCAAGGTGTGAAGTCTAAATAATTATTTTATTCGATTTTAAGGTATTGAATGAAACACAAGCATATAAAACACATTGCGTTTTTTTGGTCAGCAAAAGCAAAGGTTTAATTTTGTTTTAGGTGGCCGTGACAGATATAACTAGTATAACCATTTTCTATAAGTAAATGTAAAAAAATATATATATAAGTAAGCTAGTACAATTTATAAAGAGAACTAGTAAGCTTGACTATTGAAAATATTCTATAACAAAAGGAAATTGATTTATCCATTAAAAATAGTAAAAACAGTTTAAGGTAATATTCGTGGCATCATTTACTAAAATAATATTTGTTATTCATATAAATTAGTGGAACAAATGATGATGATAATGTTATACTTTATGATCGCGTATATTTCATACTCATAGATTGCTTAGAGTTTATAATAACGACATTTAAAATGACTAAATTCAGTGTACATTAATTTGTCATAATGTTTACGTCGCGTTACAGTTTTATAAATGGAACGAATTGTTCCGTCGCCGTCAGCTTCCTCATTATCTCGCGGACCAATTAACCGATGCGCTCGAATCGTGAGTATTTGGTCGGATAGGTAAACATTTCAGTGCAGCGCGACCCCTGCACCGGGTCGAACTTTGTTGGTTTTTTCAACCGTAAATATCGATTCATTAATATTGTAACCGTCAATAGATCATCGTAAAAGTCATGACTAGATTGTTTATTATGAAATAATCTACATTTAATATATAGATAAAAACGTGTAGGCGATATTAATATTTTTATTGGTAAAGAATTATTGCTTAGTAGTATTACCTACAATAGATATAGCAACACTTTCAATAATGGCCAAGCGACAATTATAAATTGAAACTAAGTTTAACACAGGGAAGTTAAAATCGGATGATTAATTAGCACCAAATGATATAGTTACAATTTAAAAAGAACATCCGACAATAAATACAAATAAAACCATTTTCATAATAACAAAATCGCGGGTACAAGCTAGTATATAATATAGTACCTGGACGACCGAGCCTAGCTCGGTTCTTAAAAAAACATTTTTAAATTAAAATAAACTGTTAGTTTTAACTAACAAAATTAAATTTTTTCAGTAAAAATTAAATAAATAAAAAAGATATTTCTATTGTTGCCACTCGGATTCGAACTGGGGTTAGACGGATTTTCGAAGCAGCCGATTTCCATATGAGCTATTTTTGTTTTGACAGCGGTGGCGAAATTTACCTTTATATTCTAGCTATATTTTTTCATTTCCTAAACACTCAGTTAAAAAGTTTTCTATATAATATATAAATCTAGCTAAATCGATTTATCGTTCACGAAACCACCTACATACTAAGTTTTACGGAAATCGCTGGCGACGTTTCCGAGATCCTGAATATATAAAACAATATAAAAATATACAAGAATTGCTCTTTAAAGATATAAGATTAGATAGATATATAAACATACCTATTACAACAAGCTGTACATAAGTTTTATGCGTCGGGCTTAATCTGAACTCCGCAAAACAATGATAGAGTCCTGCATCTGAAGGTTTTACGACTTTTATTTGGAGTTTGTCGAAATCGTTGTTATCTGAAGTGACCAAGTGGTAGCGGCCACTAGATGTTGTGCCACCGCCTTTTGCACCCTCGCGAAGATCGCGACTGTACAATAAATGCAAAATTACGTAGAAAAGCTTCATAAACGCAAATAGTAATAAGTTATCGATATCCTACATAAAATAACTATACTCATATCCAAAATAATAATAAAACATTTAAATACATTCTTGTACATGATAACATTTATTTTATTGATTGACTGTGATATTCTCTCGCCGAAAACCGACAGTGCTTACATTGTTGCGTTTCGTTCGGTCAGTGAGAGCGCCAGGGCCCATCTCCCCTCCTCTCCCCATCCCTTATCCCCCATTCCCCCAAAACACAGGTTGACAACGCATTTGCGACACCCCCGGTGTTACTATTGTCTATGGACGGCGGTGATCGCTTCACACATCAAGTGACCCGCCTGTTCGTTTGCCTGCTATATGATATAAAAAAAATCTTTATATATACATTTCTTCTGTACGTGTGTATGTCACTGAACTCCTCCTAAACGGCTGGACCGATTTTGATGAAATTTTGTGTGTGTGCGTGTGTGTTCCAGTGGATCCGAGAATTGTTTAGATTCACAATTGGACCCAGTAGGATGGCTTTTAGGATTTTTTAGATTACCAAAGCAGGACAACGTCCACAGGGACCGCTAGTATCATATAAAAATGTAGGAATAAAAGAAATATCTGCGAACCATTAGTTAAGACACAACATTCGTGTCTGAACTCGACCAACATACGGTGGTCACATAAGAAAAGACACCTTGTTGTACTATAATCTTCGATCAACAACTAGTTATTGTTGATCGAGAGAAATAAAAAAAAAATAAGAATGTATTGAAGTAGCAGGCAAAGAAAACTTCTACGAATAAATATACCTGTAGAATGCTGTCGATGAACTATTTCTATACCAAGCGAGAATCGTCAGATTGTCATCTTCTTTATCAGCGGTGACATTGCAAGGAAGTTCTGCGCTGTGTCCCACTACTGCTTCAACTAAAAATGAAGTAGCCCTATGAATATATCTAGAAGTAATTAGTAACAAAAAAGGAAAACCAAATGATCATAAAAAACATTGTCACTTGTAAATATTATATAGTGATAGACACCCAATGTTTAACATAAAGACACCGAACTACACTCATCAAAAAAGTCTAAGCAACATGTACTAATTTAAATTTTAGGAAGGTTCTTCACATTATAATGTTGTATTTTATTTTTAAAATAATATCTTTAGGGTTCTATGATGTAAAAACAACAGCTGTTGTCTTTATAAGTTCTTTTAATAACAGAAATGAACAATATTAGAATATACTGTAGAAACTAAGATACATAGGAAATTAAACTTTTTTTACGAAATGAAATTTCTAAAGAAAATGTATTTATTGTGAAAGAATAGAACAATTTAATACAAAGTATGGTCTCCTCTGCTATTCAGAACTTGTCGGCAACGATTATTCATTGAATTAATGAGACTGTTTATGTCATCTTGCGGTATTCGCTCCCAATGGAATTGTAGCAAATCCTTCAGCTGTTGAGTTGATGTCGCTCCGTCCAAGTCCTTCAAAACACGTCTCTGGAGCATGTCCCATGCGTGCTCGATGGGGTTGAGATCTGGCGATTGTGAAGGCCAGGGCAATACCCGGGTGTTCTCCGTTGCAAAGTATTCACTGGTTCGCCGAGCTGTATATGAACGCGCATTGTCATGCATTAACCTAAAATCGGAGCCAAAGGTTTGTGCAAATGGGTAGACATAAGGTCTGAGAATATCCTCAATGTAATTTTCAGCATTCATGTTTCCATTTACAAAAACGAGCTCAGTTCACCTGTTCTTCATAATACCCGCCCATAACATAACTGTTGAGCCGCTGTATGGATGAACTTCCTGAACGCACCTGAGCCTTTCAGTTTTTCCGGGCCGACGATACACTCGCACCCTTCTTTTATCAGGCTTAAACCCGAATCGCGACTCATCGGAAAATGTAATTTTATCCCATTGTTCCTGGGTCCATGTTATGCGTTCTCTACACCATTCATATCGACGAGCGCGATTCCCGTGACCTATCGGTGGGCACCTGATTGGGCGTCGAGCTCGTAGGCCGTACTAATGCAGTCGATTTCGCACAGTTAGAGGACTTATATCAACACCACTTGAAATTTGTAGCCTCAAACTTTTCTCTCGAGCGGTTAACATCAGCTGGCGTCTTGCAGTCAGTTGTATGTACCGGTCTTGCCGAGTGGTTGTACTCCTTTTACGGCCTGGATGCTGTTCAACGGGTTCTCCTGTATTATTGTAGTGCTGCCAAAGACGACAAATAACACTTCTATGAATGCCAAAATGTCGAGATACCTGAGATTGATTACTTCCCGCTTGCAACATCCCTACAGCTCTTTGCATTTCATCTGCCATCAAATGACGTCGCTTCATGACGTAAAGAATATCTAACAATTCAATTTTTTCGCTAACTTTATTTAAACGGTTGGTAAAATTATAAAATCAAGACTAAACGTAGCAATTAAAACGCACTTAAATTGAAACAAATTCGCAGTCATTTGAATTTTATGAAAAAACAAAACATAATCAAATTTTATTTTACAACCAGCCAGTATGTCATCAACTTACTTACTTACTTACGCACTTTGTTTGAGTTAATACTTAGAAATTAATTAATATAAATGGTAAAATTTGTAATATCACGCATGTTGCTTAGACTTTTTTGATGTGTGTATAATGAGTTCTTAACCATACACCTACTATTGTGAAATATACGAAACCTCAATTGTAGTATCTTATAAACTTTGTATTTATACTTACATTTCTATTAATATTGATTTCTATTTATTAATCAACACCAAAAAAGAAGGTATCGTATTTTACACTACATTTCTAAGTGCGATATTTTTTCAGCAACAACACGACCGATGTTTCAGTGAATATGACGAGTATCATCCGTTCAATATTGAAAAGCTTATAGGATATATAATATTAAGGTAACATTCATATTAGATACAACACAGTTATTTATAGATATAGTCATTATTGTGTATATTATTGATCTCTAACAAATCGTTTTGTTTTTTTCCTTTTGATACTCCTTTCCTGAAGACCGATTTCATCAGAGACGTAGGTACCGCCATGTGTTACAGGGCTCTAACGCTATGTGCGTTATGATTTTTTCTTTAATCTTACCTCAATGCTTTATTAATAAGAAGTTCGTAACAATTAATACTGAGATTATGAATAATTGTTTTATGTTGGACCCCTTTATGAGTACAGAATTGTATTTTTAATAAAGCAATAAGTGTCTTGTTAGACATAATGTATTTTATATAATATAACATTCTTTTAGGCTTTAGAAATACTACAGATTTCCTGATTATATACAAGTCCCACTGCTGTGTGACTAGTAACTAACAACGGTCACTCATTATGGTACTCATAGCATCAAGTAAATTATTGTGATAATGTTAAACACTAAACTGAATATATACTTAGATATCTATCTAGCATAAACGCGAAAACACAAAGCGATTTCGTTGAAAAAACGATTAATTGTGTACCTATTCAAATTGGTAAGCTTATTGTGTATCCAAGGTTACTTGATCGAGTTGTAATTTATTACAGAATTAAAGCAGAATATATTAATTTAACGTATGTTACGATACTACAAAATGAACGTTTCATTGTTTGTCCTTTACGCGATCTTATAGTATTTATCCGCTTACGATGAATCTTTGCCGAGTTGACGTGTACACACGCCTGTATACGTTTCTGAATTAATACAATCATTTCGAAATAAGTCGTACACAATTTGTTCATTTTAAAAACAACACGAAGAAAACCATGGTCAATAGCAATTATGTTATAGGAAAATCATGAAAATCATTGACATATCTAATATCTATTTTATCATTTATCTTTGTTTTTTCTTTAGGTCTATAGGTTTATTAGGAGCAAGATCGTATAATGGTCTCAAATTATATTATACTTGGCAATATTTATAGTGTACGATATACATAATTTGTAAATTCGAATACCAAAGTCTTCAATATAAAGTGTCTTATAATTGCTCAATAAATAGACCTTTTAAGGTCTAAGAATTCTTGTAGCTACTACGATATAGAAGATGTTTATGATTAAAATCTTTAATATAGTTTATTATAAAATTATGTTTTTACTAGCTGATATCCGCGACTTTGTTTGCGTGGTTTATTGTCTCAATTGATTTATCTCAAAGGGATTAGTTAGTATTTTCAACGAAGGAACTGCTTGTACTGAGAAACTGCTTGATTTTTCTGATACATTTAAGAATTACCGTTACATTTCAACGAATTTACAAAAAATCTTGACAAATTGTATGGTTAAAGAACCCTCATGAATCACTCCATATAAGCCGCACGATAATCCAGTCAATTGTTTTTGAGTTTATTAATTGTTTAATAATATGTAGTGATTTTAACAAGTAGTAAACAGGAAGAAAACAACACACTATAATCAGATGCTTGTAGGTAAACCTGCCTACAATTTTCTTCCTAAAAATTATATATATACATAATTAATATCCACCATTTTGCGAACTAGACGTAAATCATATTCTATTTCAATTTACTTGAATGTGAATAAACGACACACTTGAGGTACATTGAAATGCAAGTTTTTTTATAGCATTGGTGGCAAACGAACATGCGAGTCATCTGATGGTAAGTGATCGCCGCCGCCCATGGACATCTGTAACAATGACGAGCGGAATTTTGCCCACCCCAAAATAAGAAGGGCAGCCTGAGCAGGTACGCTCAGAGGAGGATTCTCCTACAGTATGAATGTTGGTACCCCCTTGGGGTAAATCTCTCTTTAAAACCGACTTCATATTATGAAAGGGGGAGGGAGGAGGGCCTCCGGTGCTCTCAATTACCAGACCAAACGCAACAGTACAAGTACTGTTACTTCAACTCAATTTTTTGTGAGAGGGTGGTACCACCCTGGACGAGTCGGCCCATTTGTGCTGAGATCCACATAGGGATACAGCATGGCTCTACCACTACAAAACTTTGAAAATTTAATTTAATACAAAAGTTTATATTAAATATAAGTTTCCGTAACTATTACTCGATTAATATTGTTATATATCATAAACTATAAGTACATATATCATAAACTATAAGAATGATATGAATAAGATGACAGGTATTACATACAAAATGTATATAATATCAAAACAATGATATATTATTATTGTGAATGAATACAAAATTCCTTGTAAAATATATATATTTAAGAAACTACTAAAGATAACGTTGTAACATATTATTAGATAACGTATAAGAAGATAAATGAGATAGAAACGGAAATATAAACCTTGGTGTTCATACCTGTTTTAAATATCTCCTGAGGACGAATACTTTCAAAAAACAAAATAACAATGCTAAAACATATTACTACATAACCATTCATTTTAACACTATATCAAGTCATAATAAATTCGAGTAACAAATTATCTCAAATCGGAGAGGGCACGTCCCGTTTGGGCGCGGACAACGGACACGCGTCTCAATTGACGCACTCGATCGCAATAAACGGAATTATGAGTCCAGAGAGTGCGGGACTCCGCTGCCGGCCGGCACTCTCCTCTGGCCCCTTCCGGTGCTCCCCGCACTCTACGTCACTACCGTTGATCAAACAGTCAGGCCGCCCGCTATTTCACCATTTACCTTACACATTTTAATTGGTGAGGTCATCATAATTGGGTCACCTCTGGATTTGTAACAAACGAAAACTATGTTTTTACCCTTTTTATACTTTAGAAGGTTACCGTTTGCCGCAGACTCGACCTTATTTTTAGGTTTAAAGTATACCGATTTCCAAGTGTAGCGATCAGAACAGAACAAAACAGGCGGGCTTTAGATGCTCTATTATTATGATTTTATAACGTTTTCGTTTAGCAAAAGTTCAAGAATATAAACCCCATATCAAACAATATATGCTGCTCGAATACGATACATTATTATCTAAAATCATAAATAAGTATGTAATATATTATAATGATACCACCGGGTCATTGTATCAAGGATCAACTAAATGTAACTCATTATCTCAAAATTTCCAATAATCTCTGTTTATCTATTTCTTTTATGAAAAATAAAAAAAATATGTTCATATAATGTATAAAATACTGTTAGACCCTATATGCGAACTCGGTACAAATAAACATGGAATGACTCATCGACCGTTGGTAAGCAATACAAAGGGGTCCTAAAAATAATTTGTCTCGAAATTTATCATATCGTTCGGGGAATGAGCTCAGGCTTCCAGAATTTTCCACCCTCCTTTAATGAAAGTTTATAAAGCGCGTTGCAGTTTCTCTGAACAGAGAACTCGACGTCATCGCAGGGCCAACGAATAGGGATCCGGGATGCTTTCATAGCCCGCCTAACTTCAAAGATATTTTATCAAACAGATGCATCGGTCCACTTTCACTACCGGGGTATTATTGAGGTATCCATTGCACGCGAGACTGCTCGACAAAAGTATCATAAAGAAAGAACACCCAGTTCGATACTCGCGTAGGAGGATAACAGTGAAGCCCAATTTAAGAGAGCTCATCTAGCTCCTAACGGTTTAAAGCACTAGGATTGCCACGAGCAGTGCTACTGTATCATTTGCAGGTGCATACCCACCCCAAAGACCTTGCCCTAGTAACGGCATGAACTTATGTCACTTCCAGAGGGACTATCCCACATACGGTAATATATATATTTTTTTTGATATAAACATCATTTTATTAAAGGGCCGTTTAAGTATTATGTAATCACTGAGGGGGTTGGGGGTCCTTGATATGACTATGTTTGATGACATAGGGGTGAGGGATCCAGCTAGTTATTACGTCATCAATATTTTTCTATTAAACAGGAACAGATTTAGATAAATATTTACGTAAAAATGGGAGGGGGTAAGAGCATTGCTTACTTTTGCAGACGTGAAAGCTTAACAGATATATAATCTCACTTTTCCATTTAAAATATAAGCAAGGATATTAAAATATCTTGTTAGCTCTTGCCCTCCCGCTTCAATAGGAGTAGTAAAAACATATGAATATTTATTTAATATAAATATATTTTTAACACAGTTTTTCAAAAATAAAAATTGTCGGCTATGTAATTAATGAAAACGTTTAATAAAATATTATAGAGATAGTTTTTCATGTAAATAAATATTTTCATTTTCAGATAGCTACCCTAAGTTCTTTCAAGGATTTAACAAACAGCACAGCTAAAACTACGATCGCCGCACTGCCAAAAGTTCCGACAGCCATTTTTTTATTCCTCTTCTTCGTGGATTCAGCTACCTTTACCTAAAAATAAATATTTGGTGAATTTTTAAGTATTATTTATATGAAGAAAATTATAAACTAAGGATGTCGAGTGAAAACAAATGTTGCCACTTCATATGGGCTGGGTGGCCAGTTACTTGAATATGACTGGATGTCCAACTCTATATACCTTTTTTTATGTCATAAGAGGCAAATAAACCGGCGGTTCATCTGATATTGGGTGATCACTGTCATCCATAGACACTAGCAACACCAGGGGAGTCGCAAGTGCATTACCAACCTGTGTTTGGGAGAAGGGTGAGAGGAAGGGAGGGGAAGGGTGAGAGGAGGAGGGATGGGAGGTGGTCCAATGCACCAATGCAAGCACTGTTATTTCATGTCAGTTTTATGTGAGGGTAGTACTACCCCGGATGAGTTGACCCATTCATACTTAAACCAGTAATAGCTTCAGAGTCGCTCTACCTCTGTTTGGATCATAATAATAAATAATGGTGTATACAATGGATATTATAACTAAAAAGCAAAGAGCTTCAACAATGCCGTGTTAAGACTAGACTAGCTAGCTTGTTTTTAATGGCTTTTTTTTACCACCGACATTAAAAATATGCCCTTTTTCATCCACATTTTATCTAAGACAGTGTGGCATTACAATATTACTCTACATACAGTGTGTTACTGTGCCATTTGTTTTAACTAAATATCATATAGGTAATATATCTACAGCTTTCTAATTGTAATACCATTGGGTGTATACTTCAATATGAGCAAATTAAATTTTAAACAAAAAATTCATTCTCAACCGTTTCTCTCTGTGCCAAGAGAAGTATAACTATAAAAAAGCTATGCACAGCTTTTTCTATATAATCTTATGATTAAATGTAGAGATATGACTATTTACCTTAATTTGTGTATGTAAAGCTATGTCCATTGAATTCAAAATAGTATTAATTTCACTTAATGTTAACAGTGCTATATCTGAAGCATACTTATCCTCATGCAATAGACAATCTGTTACATTTTTTGTTTTTTTCAAAGCCAAAGTATTAGCTAACATACTGAGATATATCCTGTACAAATGCTGTGAGCTCTCCTCAAGAATATCTACTATGTTGTTTGGACCTAAAACTGAGCTACTTCTTGATCTGGAAAAAAACAATTTTTATTATATTCTTAATATAATGTCATTAGACACACACATAAGACATTAACTGAGAGGATTTTAAAATACCACCAAGAGTTTTATTATAAGGAAGGAAGGGTAAGTGACACAAAATTTAGTCTCAGTTAAATATCTCATAAGTTCACATATGAAGGGCTAAAGGGAAAAACTAAGTCCATTTTTAAATCGATTTTTTGTCATTTATGACATCAAAAACACTTATTTAATAATAAAGTTATATAGAAGAAGTGTAAAATGTATGTTGTATGACATTTTTTTGTTGTCTTTCTTCTTTCATAATGACTAACTATGATAAGTCCGTGACTTATTATATTAGACATATTGTATACAGTAAATACTTCTAAATATTTATAACAAAATTTCCTTTCAAAATCATTCTTTTCTAATATATTCAAGTTTACAATTTTTTTTTCGAAATTTAATTTCTCTCCTGTAAAGTTTTGTAAATGAAATTTAGCCAGTTTTTGCCTTTTGCATGTCATATTTTTTTTATTATACTTGTAGTTTCAATATTGTGTTGAACTTCTATATTTTTAATGCCATATAGTAATTTCAAAATAAATAGAAATTATATTTTTAATGCTGCACTTTTGCATTAAAAAACAATATCTCCATATCTTCAACAATATCTTCCTTAGAATTATAATGACGTAATTATCCATCTTCATCTAGAATCATGTAACATATTGTATGTCAAGTCATTATTAAGTATTGTAAAGTCATTAATTACAGTTCAAGCAAGGATGGCTTGGAGGAGGTATGTTTAGAAACTACTTTGATCAACATAGGTTTGAATTCCTGCAATCAAATTAAAAACCTGCAATTGCATATCTGTAAATATGTTTTTTCAGCTTCATTCAAGAGGCATTTGTTTCTAAAATACTATCATTTTGAGCCACACTGTCACTTAACACCAGATTAGATTTTGGTATAACACTAGATAAATGACAAAATAAAACATTTATAATATTTTGGAGCAATCAATAAGGCTTTAGATTTATAAAGTATATAATAGTTGTAGTGTGTCTAAGATACACTAGTTATGAATAAATATTATACTCTCTGATATAAAACAAAAATCACTTCATCATCAGATGTGGTGGTGTATTTATCAGTAGGCTGAGTAGGCTGGAGCCTAGGTTGGCAGATTTTAGAGGCAGCAAATTTGGGGCAAAATATTTGTAATGTCTCACAAAAATTTAAAAGTTTCATATTTATAATTAAAGAAAGTGACCCATCAACACCATTGTTCACAATCATAGTAACTATGGGAAAAAGATGATGTAATTAGGTAGATAGAGCACAAACAATAATGTTAGTTATTAAAAAATTTTGCAGTTAAAAATACAATTGAAACCGGTGATAACCGATTTAGTGCAGATGAAGTTGCACGGCTCAGCTAGTCTACTATAAAATAACAGATCTTACAAATATTTTGAAGTCTCCTCATATATAGGTAGGTTTTTCACTTCTTCTAGAATTCCCTTTCTAACACTTGCATCATCCACTCCAATTTTTATTAAATCTTCATCTGTGAATTCCGTAATTGCGTATTGTCCTATGTTCCATTTTCTGTAGGGTTTATAGACTTTTTAACCAAAAAGCTTTATATTAATTTACTACAACACTACTCTAATAAAAAAAATAGACATTGCTGAATGTATAGTACTTATAATATTTCAGTTTCTTAAAATTTAATAACCCTATATCAAAAAAATGAAGTTCTCGTAACATTTTTTAGTCGAGGCCCAAGCGTCTAAGAACTAAAAAACTGATCGAAATTTATCAGCAGTGTTTGAGCGATACGCGCACTATGGCATATTTTATTTATATAAATTGTAGATGACAATATGCAAAACTTGTCAGTTCTATACTACTAGTACCTGAATATTTCAATGTATTTTTCTGCTCCTAAACCAGTTAGTAAAGCACAAATTGTAACATCGAACTCAGTAGGATCAATTTTGGTTGTAATAGGTATTGGCCGTTTTTTTGTTTCTTCATCCATATTTTATTTCTAGTTGCTGTATTCTCTATTTTCAAGTATACTATTATATTGCATTCATTACTTTTCTATGTAATCTTGAATATTATTGAGTAAATTTGCAAAATAACATTATCAACTTTTTGAAGTCTTTATAAAACATATGCTAAAGTGTGGTTAATAATTACTGGCCAAATACCCCAAAAATCTGAGTCATATTTCACAAATTTGCAGGAAATAAAATCTTTATGCAATTCGCACATAAATGTTCCAAAAAAAAAAAATCAATAGAAAATCGATCTTACTAAGTAATATAAAACATATCTAGATGTGATCAACGGATATTTGGTGTCACTGAATGACGATCGAGTGACGGAAACGTAACAACTACCGGAATTGATACAAAAATATAAAAATAGGAATAAATCATAAAGTCTCATATAGTAAAAATGAAGAGTGTGTATTACATTGATATATTACCAATGCAGTTTTCTATTGGTAGGATATGAAAATATATACGCTGTCTATTTGTTCCGGTTGTTGGCAACATTAATATATGAATTACCGCTTGTAACCTTTTTTTTACTAATCTTCTATTACTACGGTATTTTTCTTCTCTAAAATGTGTGCAATCGTGTATACTCAACAATAAAATAGTAAAAGTGCATAAAGTCTTTTATTTCAGCAACGATTGCTACATCAATGAAGTAAAGAATAGAATTTCTACCATAATTACACCCAGTAATTTTCGAAACGGTTGAACTGATTTTGATGGGAATTTAAAAATAAATGTAATATAAAAGTAAATAGATTTAAAAAAACAAGAAAGTAGTTATCACTACTGAAAATCTAAAAAAAAAAAAGTTAAATTCATTATAAACTATGTTTTTACTACTATTCAGTATTCAAACTACGACGTCTTAGCTATTGATATATTAATAAATAGTAAATTAAAGATTAGTGCTGGAGAAAAATGAGTCGGAGTTTTGGTAAAAGAAAAAAATCGTAATGGACCCATAACATAATGATTGGGCATTTTTGTTTTAGTGGGCTAGGGGCTCAACCACTCTCAAGATTAAAGTTTGTCACTAAGCACATATAAATAAGTTGAGAATCAGTCCTCTTCTAGGTTTAGCGTGTTTATTTTCTTGGATCACATCATCGTTGATTTTCAGGTGAGATTGTGGAAAAACCAAGATTTAAAAAGTATAAAAGCCGTTAGAAACCCAAATCAAGTTAAAATTTTTTGGGGAAAATCCAAAATTGCCCGCAAATTGGTAACCCTGCTCTGTTGTTTTCATTTGAGTCCACTTATAAATTTAAGTACCCAGATTACTACCATACTGTAGATACTATCCATTTTGTATGCATGATGATTGTCTTCCGAGTTCACGACTAATCATATCAGATGAAATGAGAAAGAAACCTTGCTGTATAATCCTGCAAATTCAATTCCTAATCGCTATGCACTTTGGATGAGAAACTCGGTCTCGTCCTAAAAAGATGATGGAGCTTATAAAGGACTTCAACTAGTAGCATATGTATATGTTACGGTTCACTACCGCACTTGCATGATTGTTTCTCAAAACTTTAATCTCTTCCTTATGGTACATGACCCTTTACCAAACACCTTTGTAGGTTGAGGCGTCTATGACATACCCTAATGTCACTGTTTTACATAAACCGAAGAGGGTGATGGCCGCCAGACCTTGTGACGTTAATTTCGTTTTTGGCGGAATTCTTGTCTTTATGATGGAACCCTCTAAATGTAGTGTAGAGAAACCTTAGAACGAGGCCTGCAACCTACCTCTTGTTAAATCTTAGGTACGACCATAGATGCTACGGCAACCTTACGATCCAGCTGTCATAGTTATTGTCGAGATGTAACAGATTTTGGAAGTTATCTCCATTGTATAAGATGAAGCCGATAAATAAAAAAGTTAAACACGTATTAGATACTTTAAAAATGTTTCGTACTAAATGCACCGCGCTCTTCGGAGGCAAATTTGCGTTATCCTTTTTTCGCAGGTCTAATCTAACCCAACTAAAGCGAGACAAATGAGCAAGATGGCGAACCTTCAGCGAGCGCGGTGCATTTAAAACGTAACCTTTTTAAAGCAGGTATTCAATACGTATTTAACTTTTTTGTAATAACACCGATATTGCTAAATAAATTAAATTTTGGAAAATTTTAAATATACCGCTTTTATTTAAAAGCAATGCTTTTTTATTCTTTATTGGTTTAAGCATTTTACCACAATTTCACCTGATGATAAATGATTTAAAAAAACACGCTAAACCTAGTGGCAACTTAGAGAACAGACTTTATTTCTCGAACTGACTACGCTATTGACCTCGGAAGGTTTTAACAGCTTCACCGGACTAAAGGAGAACAGACTCGTGCAGCTGCAGGAATACCAAAAGGTGCTTGGTGTGAGATATTAGTAGGGATGGTAGCTAGTCAAGCAGGTTTAGAAAAAGCCCTACGACCGTGCAGTCTACAATCTTTTGCGTGTGGATCATCACGAGTGCAACGTCGTGAGAATTGCCTCACATAATTAATCCCACTCGGGTTTCCTCGATTGTGGAGTCCCTCTCGAAAAACTATTTCACAAACTACTAAGAGGATACTACGTATTCAGACTTCGAGCGGTTGCCACGTATGATTAAGTCGGTTTTGGCTGTGACTATTCAAACATAACTCTTTCGTTACTCACATCTTAATTGTACTATTAAATCACGTTTCGATTGATAGCCACATCTTAACTGTAAATTGTAATTGATGTATAATTTATTGCAATTTATTGCTTTAATAAAAATTAATGACAAGGTGTACCTTATTACAGCTCGCGGGTATGCTCCATACCCATCTTACTAGTAATTATTAAATGTAATGGTAGAATGGAATAAAAAAAAATTGAATCAGTAAAAAACATTTTAATACATAAATTACTCAACCTCATTTTTCATCTTAAATTATCACAACTTTTAATATAAATAATATTTGTACCATTTCATTTGTGATCTGCCATTATTTTCTGAACAATAAATTAACTCATTTATCTCTTAATTTACTTGTCTTTGTTTAATTTTCTATGTTTCATAATTCATCATATAACATAAAAACCACTTTTAAAAAGGACGAACTCTTTTCAAATTGTACTCGTAACTCGTTATTGTAAATCGTATATCGATTATTACAGAGATCCATGAAACACTGTTATTTTTAATATTGTACAATAGATGTAGTTATAATAACAATTCTACTTGACTACATTGTATCAAGTTTTGTTTCAATATAAATCAGTGAACTTTTATTGTAACTATTACCAAACAATTAATTGGAGTATACAATTCCAAATAATATAAAACTTATAGCCCTAGATTAAAAAATACATATAAATGTAACCGTCACCAGTCTGAGCTACACTATTTACTTATCTTATAACTAATTTTCATATAAATAACCTAGCAAATATGGTTTGACCTTGCCAGAGTTATTCATTTATACACGGGTTATTCAGATTTTATCTGAACTTATATAGCTTCAAGGCTTTATTGTTGCTCAGAAATAGATTTGAAATGGAAGGAGTTCACAGAACTTATTTATGCATTAGTTCTCCATTAAGGTGAAGATGACAATATGATGTTATGTACTTATATTTATTTTAAATTTATACTATTCTTTATGTGTATTATCGTAGTAGAAGACTGGTTATTGTGAAATATATCTTGACAGTGTCCTATCCAGCAGATATATTGTCTACGATAGCTTTGATCGCTTGCCAAGTCTCTCGCGCCGTAGATACTATCTGAGAACCAGGTAACAAGAAACCGTACGGTCCGAAAGAATCTCGTAGGTCGACGTGATATGAATACTTGATACCAGCACGAGATTTTGCCCAGTCGTGTGACATTCCTGAAGCAGGTTGTCGTAATTCCGCAACAGTGCCCACCTAAATAGATAAAATCTAATAATGAATATATTCTCTGTGTTATTCATTCATTGAATATATATTTAAAACTTCATAAGGCAATTCAATTTCTCTCTGAAGCGAATTTTTATATTGTTTCATAAATTACATTATAATATAAAATTAATTAATCAAAATTAAAATTGTTTTATCCTTCTAACTGTTAAGTTTTTAATTGACTATTCTTATGTATTATCTAGACAATGTTAATATTAATTGTAATAAAATACACACATACGATTATATTTATCTCATTTATATATTTTTACTCATAATAAGATGGCTGTAAAAAGATATAAGAATAGTATATGTACCTGTCATGACAAAAAATATATTAAACTAGATAGAAACACTTATAATACGATCAAAGTAAACCGAAAACTTGTGGGAACCAAAGAACTGTATTCTTAGTTTTCATCGAATGTAACAGAGTACAATAATAATTATATATGAGTAAGATGAGATGGGAGTAAGGGAGAAAAGGGGTGTAAGGGGTGTCGAATAACATCCTGGGGTGTAAGGGGTGTCGAATAACATCATAAGACTTGAGACATCCAAGCCAACCTCACCTGCACGTGGTGCACCCTGCTGAATAACGAACGAGGCAATGGCGCAAGCGGGGTGGTAGGGTATTACAGCTCGACTGGGTCGCAACCACCATGTAATTGGCGAAAAAGCCCGTAATAGTGATTCGCTTCTACGGGTCGCGTTTCGGGATCAGCCTGTGCCTATCCAGTTTATTACAGGCCGGCATGATAGTGGCGACCGGCGATGGACAGTGTGTCAATCGGTGGTCGCTATTATTTTTAGATTGTGCTGTGCTTACCATCAGGCATAGTGCAGTCACTTTGCCGTGCTACAATAAAAAAAAAAAGAAAATGAATGATAATAGCACCGAATCAAGCAGCAGATGTCACTATACCTAACTAATCGATTAAACTGCGTTGAATAAATTTTCATCAATTTAAGTATATCAAAGCAACTGTAACGTGGTTCAATTCTTACCCGATACTTAGTGCCAAAAGAATCTGCTAACGCGGCAGTCGCTAGTTTTCCCATCTCCATCAGGAGACCGTCATCTGTGAATGATGACTGCGAATGCGAACTTGGTACCAACCATGCTTGGGAGTAAGCGTGAAGGGATATAAATACCTATAAGGAAGTAAAACGAAAGGTTACTATAACCCTTGAATGTTAGGAAAAATATCAGTCAGATTATTACAATTATTTCTACGGTAAAATAAAAATACAAATACTATAAATTGCTAACTACTTTCGAATTCAAAATCTGATGATTTTTTTACTACAACTTAACTAGATATCAGGTGAGAATATGACGTTGAAAATTGCGACCTCATAGTCTTAAGTTATAATCTAAGGTAGACTGGCCTAATGGCTAAAAAATCACAAGAGAGTATTGTAATCATAGGAGAACATATTACTGGATAAGTTCTTAAATCTATACTAATATTCTAAAGCTGAAAAGTTTGTTTGTTTGGTTGAACGCGCTAATCTCAAGAACTACGGGTCCGATTTGAAAGTTTCTTTTAGTATTAGGTAGCTCATTTATCGAGGATGGCTATAAGCTACACATCATCACATTAAAACCAATAGCAGCGGAGCACTATTGAAGAATGTCTCAAAATCGGTCTATTTTTAGAGCATCCGCTGCGTGTCAGTGTCAGTATTATATGCGTTGCCATGGTAACATGATAACATTCTATCGGAAATATTATTAGGGTTTATTTTGTGTTCCTGTTCAAAAGTTTATGCTACGTTATTTTTAATTCCAATTATTAATTATATGTAGTACGTTGCTATCGCAAACATTTTTAAAGTCTATTTTGTGCTGCTATTCTAAAAGGTTAGTAGTAATAATATTCGTCCATCAAGACAGGCGAAGGAATTAATCCATACTGCTGATTCTGAAGTTGTCAATATAGGTAGTTTTTATGTATTCTCTACCCAGTTTTCTTCTATGTCTAAATTAATGTAAATATTATATATGTATAATATTTCGTAAATTTTTATCTTCTTAATTTTCAAGACTACAGAATTCATGCTCCGTGGTATTATGTTTCATTCATTTCACTTATGCAAAATAAACAAACCATATTACATAAAACGCCACCAATTTAAAACAATATAGAGTCAAATAACACAAGATTATGAATAAAATATAAAATCTCTTACACGACTGACTGAAATCCCTCCAAAAACTCCTCAAATAGTTTATTCTACGTTAGTTTTGTTCCCAATTTTTGTTTTATGATATATTACGTAATAAGTATAAAGTGTGTTTATATAATATTAAACGAAATAATTTTTGATAGGAATACATATATCTGCGGTGCTACAACTATCAACATTTTTTTTTAATTCTGTCGATATGTCTGTTTGTTTGTTCCGTGCAATCCGGGTGTTCTCCGAAACGACTGGAACTATTTGAACAGTTTTTTTTTTCTTAGAAATGACTATGCTATTGACCTAGCAAGGTCTTAACACCTTCAACGGACTACAAGTAATATTTGAACGGGAATTTTACGAGCAAATAACTAACTAATTAGCTGATTTATTTTCAGCTAGCGGGTTGAGCAGACCATACCCACCCTGATAATAAGACAAACTATACCTAAACCTTGCGCAAGAATCATTTTATATATTGGTAAAAAGTAATGTGTAGCTTAATATTTTCATTACTTTCTTATATAGTGTAAGTGAGCACTGATGTATAGATAGTAGTTTAAAGTTCCAGCGATGTGGCTGATGATAAATCACATCCCATTCGATACACTATTAGTATCCACATATATAAGGTACATGTTACCTGTTACTGTAGATGATGTGCGTGTCATACTTACAAATATTTTTGAAAGAGTATTTTTGTTATCTACACATCTAATAACGATTTTAAAATTATTTAATATATTCAAAAAACACGTGCGAAGCCGCGAGTAACAGCTAGTACTAAATAAAAATATAAACCTACTCGATAGAGAAGAACAAGTATAACAAAATTTATGTCTCTCACTTCGTATTTTAAATAAGATAAAAAAGATATTACTTATTTGTATATTTGTGTAATTATACACTTTCATGTGTACATATGAAAAAGATAGTATATGGTATATATACTTATTTATAAATAAGAAAAAGATAAATTATAAAGACAAAAAAATATACTGGACGAATTTACAGTAATATATAACTAGATACGAATAAATCTAAATTGATTCGATCTCTAATATGTCGCTTACAATGTTACTTGAAATATTCGCAAATATAACAAACGCCAATGTAGGTAACAGAGGAGAGACTCTGTAGAATATAAATGTTAGAAAAGTCGATAAAATTTTGAAAGTTACAATTTTGCGTGTAAATAGGGTATTGTCACAATTTCTCGTGATCGACATGCGGTCTACCGCCTACCTTTATGATTTCCAATATATTATGATAGACATCTATACTACTAACTACCAGTTATATGTTGTGTATATTCGCGGTATAGTTATATGAACTCTAATTACCTGATATGTTTTTGTTTACGCCAGGTTTGCTCTCTTTATTTATACGCAGAAAGTAAGAGTACAACTATGATAATAATGATAATAAAAACAGAAGCTATCTATATTTTTTTTTTTGCCTCAAGCACAAAATATTTTTTATGTAGTATACCCTTACAGTGCTGCCTTAGCTCTGCTATTTTGGTCACAGTCTTAAGCTGTAATCTGAGTTAGCCTGCTTCGCCTAATAGCTAAAAATGTTCTTGTGGTTTTAGTATTATAATAAGTGAACATATTACTGGTTAAGTTCTTAAATATTTTGCAGCAGTTAAAACTCCGTACAATTTAAGCAAGCTCCAAACTTTGACAAGGTCAATGGTGTCATGAGCATATAAGATTAGAAAAAATCTTTCACTGAAACTTATTTAACACCTCGCGATCTCACCAACGGATAACGCAGACTTTCTCTAAGTCTGCAATTTGTAGAATACAGCCAAAGAATTGGTTATTTTTTTAACTTTTATTAGACCATACTTTCTTTGCATTATAGATTGACATAGGCTAATAATTATAATGATGATATGGACCGTTTATTTTGAAAGTGGTGTAAGTCTATTTTCTTTTGTTTCGAGAAAATTATATTTGTTGATTTAAAAATACAGGCAAATCATATGAGGTCTGGCATTATTTCCATTGTTTTATCAGGATTTAATTTGTCTATATAAATTTGTTTTTGGCTAATTAGACTACGATAACGCATATTTATGTGCTGTAAATGGACTTACACCACTTTCAAAATTAGACAATTGTAAAAATCGTTTAATTTCAATTTTGAAAAATCAAATATCGCTTAAAATATACTTCATTTTAATATAATTTTGTTTACAAATACGCATAACAACACATAAAATTTTATTTTAGATGGCAATTACATTGTCATTACAAGATACTGATTACAAGAATTTACTTATTCTCTGCATGTGGTAGTGTTTCAAAATATGCATGATGCACCGGAGGTATATAGGATAGTAGCTGCTTCATGTTTTTATATTTTTCGTACGTAATAGGTCTGGTATTTTGGTACAAAGGCTCCAGGGCGATTTTTTCAAATTTTAACGGTTTTCCAGGACGTAGAGGTAATAAATTGATAATTTTAAATTCTGCGTCCGTTATCGTTGTTTTATAAAAAATGGTATATGGTGCAATTTTGAGGAACCTCAACTAACATATTTGCAACCAATTGACCTGTTCCCCATTAGTATTTTTTTTATCTGTCTTTAAATTGCATTTTGGAGATTTTTTGTTGAAATGAAATTCTCCCGTTTCATTACATATAAAATGAATTTATCCTGTTTTCTACATTAAACACGGGGGCAACAATGCAAATCGTCCGCGGGTGAAACCGCGGGACACAGCTAGTATAAAATAAATGAAAAATAACAAAACACTGATAGGCATCCATCTGCTATGCCAACTACCTCTGTCAATTGGACTTACACCATTTTTCATTTATCAACCTATTTTAAGATGTACAAAACATGGGATTTTTTTGAGACATTAAATACGGACTAGTTATATATAAAAAAATTACATTAAATTAAGCATGAATTACGTGATAGCTCATTTTTCTCAAAAATGGACTTACACCACTTTCAAAATAAACGGTCCATATATGTCTACTTTCTAACTTTTTGTAAGTATTACTTAAAGTAATCAAAGTGAAAATAAATCCCAAGCATTAATTCTAGTTCATACATCGAGTACGACAAACGGCTAATCAGAACCATAATTGCGTTTACCTGTGTGTGTGTTTAGTGTTTATTTTTATACGATTTGTATTAGATACTATAGATGCGAAAATATTAGATTTTTTTATCAAATCGATTCAATACGGTATTCACGTGCGATTAGTAGAATGTAAGTAAGTATACATATACTCAGATTGCAATAAATTAAGCCTTAGAATTATTGGCGTAATGATTTCTATGTTACATTTTTTTGTAGTTATTATTTTCCACGACTTAGCGTAGTGTAAATCATTAAAGGTTTTCCATAAAAAACTATATATCTTTTTTAGGAACTGAATACAAAAATTAATCTCTCCTCTATTAAATATCGTGAATAACACTACCAGCTTATCAATATGATTCTTCTGGGAAAAGGAGGTACGTAATGTATTCCAGCCTCAAGCTACAACATAATATACATTAGAATTATAGATATTTTACGTACAAGAAACCTCGCCATAATTCCAACGCTGGCAACGCTGTTGCCATAAAATTGGGATACCCTCACGAACAAGGCCAATTAAAACTAACGATTTTTTTTTCTGAAATCTACGACGAAGCAATACAAAGTTAAGATAATTATGATCATTTATAATTTATTGATTCTGGCTAATGCAAGAGAATAATTGATCATATTCAGCACTGGATCTAGTGGGGCAAAGTGGGGCACCTGCCCAAGGCAGAACCAAAATCATAATATAATACAAAAGCTTGGGAGATGCGACTATCAAGTTCTTGCCGCAGTTCGAAAAAATCTTATATCCGGGGTTAATCACACTGTAGTATGTACAATAATAAAAAAACGATTCCTTTTAATACATTAACCAACAGTAAAAAAGTTAATTATAATTACTTAGCATCTTCATTTCAAGTGATGAGGAAAAAATCAGACGATTAAGTTGATAAAAACAGAATAAATCAATGGTTGGTTACATGAACATTGAAATCTTCGTATATGTTATCTAATATTGAAGCGTATATAACAACACTACATATGTTTTTGAGTCCTTGTCAATCTTTTTGGCCGTTCCGAATATCTGTAAGTTCGTGCTTGCGCATAATATACTTAAGGGTGTAATCAAAGTTATTATAACATTAAAAAATTGGCATTTATTTATGCTTAAGTTGTCGCTACATTAATTATACACATAATATAATACGTATTTATATGTAAATTTATATTATGCGCAACAATATTCAGAGTGGTCCAAAAGTTTGGCGCGGACTATATATAAACATACACGGTCATAAATACATAAGCATCCGTGTACCCATATATGATCGCATATATATGCCCATTATACACTCGCTATCTAAGACAACTATGTAGTACTCGTATTATTTCGCTACCCCTATTACTATAATCTTAAGGTTGTTCTCCGAAGTTTTATGAAATGACTAGTTTTTGGCCTACACTTCATAACCTGATTTTCTCTGGAAAAGTGTCGTATGATCTTTTCTGGCAGTGTATATGAGGCGTGAAAGCGTAACAAACAAATCGTGCTATATTTGCATTTATAATATTAGTTAGGAATAGCTGGTACCCGCGTTTTCGTAAAGATAGTCGTCGTGTTACTTGGGAACTAAGGTGTTATGTAGGTAGTTGAATGTAATATATTTTAAAAAGGTTTTTTGTAAAATCTTTTTTTTTCGACTTTAGAAACCCAGTAAATTATGTTTTCTTAATCTCATTTAATACATAACTAGAAATATTAACAGTATTTAAGGTTTTTAATTGAAATTTTTTATGACTACTTAATCCTAATAATACTTTTTCCCATTCAAGTTATCTCTGTTACTGGTTAATCTTTATGGAAAAGCGTAATTAATATAATGATGATATTATGAAGAGTTTGTCACTAAAAGCATCGGCATTCGGATGATTATATATTTGTTATATGTTGTTTAAATTTTTAATTATTCTGTCTAATGAATATTTTTCTATATTATATAATATTTTACCAATAATATAATGACTCTCGAAAGACAAAAACTATTTTAGAGGACAAGATATCAATACGTTTTGTACATTTTTTGTCAATAAAATATCCGTATTACTATGTAAAAAACTACATGAACGCTACGCATTCTCAAAAAACTGTAGACAGGTACGTACTGAGGTTTGAAATAGATTATATCGCAATAGTCAAAAGCTTTATGTACTTATATCTTTTTTGTATAATACGCGCACTATGGCAGACCCTTTTAATATTATTTAGATAAGATTTCCTATTAATAAATTTTATCTAATAAGCTTTTATTATCATTTATAATCTTAAAATTTTATAGGGAGTCAGTCGGTTACTGATTATAAGTTATGGGTTTTATATATATATATATATATATAAATATATAAAATATACAATAAAAAAATATTTATATAAATATAAATATATTTTTTTTATTGTAGCACGGCAAAATGACTGCACTATGCCTGATGGTAAGCACAGTACAATCCAAAAATAATAGCGACCACCGATTGACACACTGTCCATCGCCGGTCGCCACTATCATGCCGGCCTGTAATAAGCTGGATATGCACAGGCTGATCCCGAAACGCGACCCGTAGAAGCGAATCACTGTTACGGGCTTTTTCGCCATATACATGGTGGTTGCGACCTAGTCGGGCTGTAAAACCCTACCACCCCGCATATGTATATATATATATATATATATATATATATATATATATATATA
>JACEII010000039.1:3533749-3569828 GCA_014332785.1 Antheraea mylitta
TATATATATATATATATATATATATAAATAGACAGATCATAATACCTTTATTTGTCCTCTATGTTCGGCTAGGAATTCTGAAACCGCACGTGTCTCTGGCTCACTAAAAGGATGAGGGCCAGCATAGTTGTCCATGCAGGGGTCTCGAGAAGAGTCCTGTTCACCCCAACGGTAGTCCCAATTGCGATCTGCATCAACCCCCATACATTCTGTTTTACCCCAGTTCCACGGAAACCTGATTAGATATATATTATTGTTAGTGCTTTTAATTTCATAATTTCATTTTAATAATATGGATCACATTTTTTGTATTGTTAGAATCTCTTTATCAAATACTTTTCTCCCTTTGCGATGATTATTTTAGGAAATCTTTATCTCAATGCGAATAGACATGTAATTTATGTACAATATTAGTTTTGAAATGAATTCATTATTGTAGGCAACTTATAATGAAATTGATTATAGCAGATAAATGGTTTTAATTTAATTTCTCATGAAAGTACCTGTCTCTTTTAAAAATTAAAAAAAAGTGTATGTTTGAGAGTAGTGTCAAGTTGCAATAAAATCTATTTTCTGGATGATGTTAGACTTACATAAAGAATTATTTTTTATATATCTTCGTAAAAGAAATTATATAGTTGGTATTTTTTTCTTAAGAGCTATTGTGACCTTCCTATTTAGATAATTCGGTTTAGTTTATTGTAAAAAAATCTATTTTTACATATTATTTTTAGTAGGTAACCAATATCGTTAGATATGTACACTTTTGGAATGTTATTATAATATTGGCACTCACGGACACTCTAGTATTCCTAGTATTCATTTAGAAATATTTCCAGGGTTGATTTCGTGTAATTATACCCTTTTTTACCCTTATAGCCTGTTACGAGACATAATCTTTTTATACTAATAAGCATGACTATCGTAATTTTTAATTTAGAACTTAATTTTTAGTAAAAATCATGAATATTATAATTGTAATAAACTAATTGGAATAATTAAGTACTTCATGTAAATAAAGTAAACAAAAAATATAAATGTACGTTTATACTAAATCTTAAATATTTAATAAATTATACTGATTCCTTTCTAGTAGTGATACATTTTGATACAACATAAAAAATAGGCTGAGCCAAAGCAACACTTAACGGGATAAGCTAATTCAGAATATAACTATAATTGTCATGGTTAATTGTAATAAATTTAGCATTTTCAATAGATATCGTGGAAACAGTGAAACCTTGTGTAGTTAAAACCGCAAATTTCGTGTCTTTTAAAAAACTATCATACATCGAAACACTAGATTCTGGAAAAAATGAACTGGAGTTGGATGTACCATAGAAATTTATCTTAAATGTAAACTTAAGGGTAATAAGTTACAAAATGTATTGGTATTTTTAACAGTCTACTTATTGGAGGGTGAAAGAAGTATGGTGGAGTTTGTTAGAGGCAAGCCAGCAGACATTCGATATATGCCTTGCCTCTCTTGGCTTATTGCAGACAAAAATGTCTTACTTTTTTCTAGACTTCTTATCTTCTTCTTCTATTTCATTGTTGGCAACCAGTCTTCTATAAGACTATTACTGCCATTGTCAAGTGAATAACGATATTACAAGATTCTTGATATAATTTCAATGAAATAACATGATGATGGACGTCTTGTTAGAACTTTCCTGGGAGTTTTTATGGCGTGAGTAAAGCACCACCAACGTTACACAATATAGAGTAAAAGAACACAAGACTATGGATAAAATATAAAGACTACATGTGATTCCAAGATCCCGACAAAAACTTGACTTCTTTGGTGTTAATAACACCAAAAAAGTTAAATACTTGCTTTAAAAAGGTTTCGTACTAAATGCACCGCGCTCGCCCAAGGCAAGCTCGCGTTATCCTTTTTTCGTAAGTCAAACCTTTTTTTTTTAACTTGGAGAAAAATCCATCATAGACTGCCAGTCTCCCGGGGGAGAGCCTGTGCTTGAGCCGACTCACCACCTACGTGCTAAGCACGCAGGATGTGGTGCCTTTCGGCGACTTTAACCGGCTAAAACTTCACGACAACCTACGCTGCACTAAGCAAGCTCCACAACACCCCCGGTGGCAAGCATTTCTCACGCCTCACCCGACTGAGGCAGCCCGGATGCAAGACTGCCTCCCAGCCCACCGAACCCATGTATTGGGAGTCCAGGCCCCCGACTCTTTCCCCCTGGGTGCGGTCGGCAGCGGAGAAGCTAGGATGCTCCTTTGCCGCCCCACAATTGATTTTTTACTGAGGTTCACTTCTCGTTCGCCTCAGCCACCATGAGGTCCCCTCTGGCCTACGCTAATCTACGCAACCCCTTCCCTACGAACCCGATCCTGATCGCAAGTCTAACCTAACCAAAGCGAGACAAAAGAGCAAGATGGCGAATATTCAGCGAGCGCGATGCATTTAAAACGTAACCTTTTTAAAGCAAGTATTGAATACGTATTTAACTTTTTAGTAATAACACCGCTTATGTTTATTTGTATATTGTAAAGTTAAAAAAATACTTATACGGCGGATGACGTTGATGTTTATCTACCAAAAATGAATTTCATTAAGAAGAATTAAAAAAAAAGTATGCGTACATATTTTACTAGAATTTATGTTTTCACTGATCTCTGATATTATAATTATGTGCCTATTAGACTGTATGTATACGGGAATTTGAGAGATTAATTAATAGAAAGAAAGCACGTTTACTTGAACAGTATATCTTTTGCACTTTCTCAAAAAACTGGTGTTGTAAAGAGGAATAGACAACAAATGTGATTATTTTTGGCCGTCGTAAAATTGAATAAACAGGTTAGTAGAATATAATAATGCTTCGTTGAATATGATGGTTTTTTGTATCGGTTAAAGAGAAACAATTACTTATGTACCTTATACTAAGATGTTACAAGTGGCTATATGAGAATTTCCATTTTTTTTCCTTTAATTTCTTGTTTTGACTATACAATTAGTCAAGAGTTTTTGTAAATTAGTTGAAATATAACTATAAATGTCGAAACTGTCGTAAAAAGTCAAGCCGCCTGGGAACTTGCGTCGAAAACGCTGCCTTTAATACCTTTTAGAATTATCAAATCATTGAGATAATAAACAACGTAGGTATTTTATAGATTTTAGCCATTCGCCAAAATCCCAGTTATCGTAAAATTATTACGTTGCTTAAGTTGGTAACATGCTAAACCTAGAGAAGGGGTAGTTTTTAAGTCTAGCTGCTAAACACACCTGTAGATGCTTGTCAACAGATTTTTACTCTGAGGGTGTTAGCTACCCAGGCGGGAATTAGATAAAGCCATACCACTTTACAATGGTTTCATTGCGATATTTTACTTCATCCAAAACACCGGCTCTTTACAAAATTCCAATCTATCGTCGATCGATGCAGTTTCGAAACACGCAACTACTCAGTCAGCATCGACTGAAAGCTATATAAAGGCTAGATAATCGGACAGACAATCAAGCCATCTATATATAAATAGGCAGAAACAAAACAGTTTAGTACCTTTCTCTCCTTGGTTTGTTTGTTTGGCTTTTCTCTATTTCTTTATATTTATAAGGTATTTACCAGCTTTAAAGCTATCAATAAAAACAATTTAGAAACAGGTTTCACCTTATTTTCGAACTGCACATGTTTTAATTTTATTGTCCGAAACTGAGAAAATTGTTAAAATTGACGATAGTGATAAGATCGTTGTAAAATTCCTAACGACAGTATAGGGTAAAATAGCTGTTAGATGTAAACTGATATAAATGGGTTTGAACATTCAAAAACATGTCTTTTTTATTCTTTAATCTAACAATCATAATAATGCTCGGTTTCTGATATACTCAGTTAAGCTACCAGTAGTTATTGACTCAACAGAGTTATCTATAAAAAAAACTGTCAAATGGCCCATTGAGTTTTATTGACATTTATTCTATAATTGCGTGTTCAGAAATGCAATTCGACAAGTTATCGATCCGATAACGCTATTGAACAAATAAACTACAATTCAAGTACCTCAGAAACCGGACGTAAGTCGTTTATTTTGGGACAACTGTTATAATTTTTGTCGAATTTCGAGAAGAAACCAAGATTAGTAATATTAAACCCGTTATATAAATATACACAATATTCACGTTTAAAGTTTTAGGAGCCAATAAACAAAGTAATACAAGTTGACATAAGTGAGAACGTGTTTACGATATACCTAGAATAAGTAGCTTTCACTAACCATCCAGTGTAGTAGTCCTCGTCGTGGTCCGAGGCGCGTGATCGAGTTTTCCTCCAGAGCCGATCATATGTGTGCGAGTGCTCGTATCCGTCAGGGTTTAATACAGGCATTATATAAAAGTCGGCTTGCTCGAGCAAGTCCATGTCTGCCCCTGAAATTTAACTCAAATATCTAATCTTCTAATACCTTTAAACAAGCAATTGTTGTATATTTTTATATTGTTATATATTCAGGATTTCGGAATCGGCGACATATACTTCCGTGAAACTTAATATGTAGGTGGTCTTGATGACGACAAATTGATCTAGCTAGATTTCATTCATAGGCAACTTTTTTATCTGAGCTTTCATGCAATGAAAAAATATAGCTAGAATATAAAGGTACATTTCGCCGCCTCTGTCAAAACAAAAATATCTCGGATGGAAATCGGCTGCTTCGAAATTCCGTCTAACTCCAGTTCGAATCCGAGTGACAAACTATAAAGATATCTTTTTTTAATATATGTATATATATATTTTGATTAAAAATGCTAATTTTGTGAGGCAAACCTAGCAATACGAACTCAATACTTCTTTTATCATATGGCTTTCAATAAAATCATGATAGTTTAAAGTTTTAAATAAGTATAAAATTTCAAATATAATAATAACTGACTTTCTTCCTAAAGGTTATACGACGTCTGATGAGAAAGCGTATTAGTTAAGATATCAATCAAAACATCTATTTACAAGCAGTTCTTATAGAATAACTCCTTACATTGCGTCGTTTACAACGTTTATAGTGAGAAAGCAGTATTGATTTAGATAAAGTATTAACATTTTATCTTGGTAATTACTGAATCTCATTAACGGTTGTGTTTGAACAATATATAAAAAAATAAAATGTTTTCATGAGAATGTGAAAACAGGGAGGATACATTTTATTGTATCAGTGCAAATTTTGTTATTACGAAGCCAATATAATTCTATTCTAACAATAGTTGTTAGGGGAAAGGTGTACGAGTTGATCCCGAGAGGTAAGATGAGCATTTTCGATTGCACGCAAGCGACTAAAGCAACCGAGGTTTTTTTTTCTCGAACTGACTACGCTATTGACCTAGCAAGGTCTTAACAGCTTCACCGGACCGGCTTGTTAGTAAACAACCGAGGTGAATTCTTTAGTAAAACGTAGCCCCGTCACTTTAGTTCCTTAGCAATGGCGGCTTGAGCGACGTGGTGGTTTCGAAAGAAAATATAAATAATGTTCCTATAATATAAGGTTGACTTCAAATTATTGATACTTTTATTGAACACTGTTAATTACAATGACTGATGTGTTTAAGACTTTGTAATATGCTTCATTTTGATTTTTGGGCAACATGGAAATAGTAGCGTGAGTATAGATTATGTTAGTTGACTTTGAATGAAACAATTGACCTTGGGGCTAGATGATTCCTTTTCTTATGTAGCAGATGATTTCCGAGATTATTTTATAACCTGAGTTTTACTAATTACGTATAACTCATTTTTAACTTTCGCCATTCCATTATAACGTTGATGAGACTTGAATTTTGCAACGCGCCAAATTATATAAACACAGACCGTGTTATTACAAAAAAGTTAAATACGTATTGAATACTTGCTTTTTTTTTAAGTGGGGAAATCCCTTATGGATACCCACCCTCCCTGGGGAGAGGGTGGGTTATGTCCGACTCGCACGGACTAAAACCCCACGGTGTACGTCTTCCGCTATTGTTGGGGCGGCACGAGATCTCTATAGACTTCATCGTGCCGCTCCAGCGGTGTGGCCCAGCGGCAGAAGTGCCGCCGCCAGGCCTCGTCTTGTAAGGAGACCGCCGGGTACACACCGGCCGTCTCCTTCTCGTCTGCTGGACCTGTGCAATGGGGAGGTGGGGCCCCAGCCCCACCCGTCTCTAGGTCCGGCTACGATGGCAGGAGGAGGCGGTCAAACTGCCGCCTCCTCCTGCCTGTCCTCCGTTGGCGGAGAGGGCCACTTAGCGGATCGTCCTCGCGGGCCCTCTCCGCCGCCTCCTTCTGCGAGACGACTTCCTTGCAGAAGGAGGCAACTGCGCTCCATACTTCCACGCTACCGAGCATGGCCGCAACCACGCTCGACAGCGAGAGGTCCGGTCCTACCGCCGCAGCCAGAATGCGGCGCTGCTCCCCCCACGCAGCACATTCAGACAACGTGTGCTGCGCGGTGTCTGGGTCAACGCCGCACCCGTGGCATACGGCGGTCGGCTCCCTTCGCGCTATCCGGTGCAGGTACCAACCGAAGCATCCGTGCCCAGTCAGCACCTGCACCAGACGGAACGTCAGGGAGCCCCATCTTCTTGTGCACCATTCCAGCAGGACCGGGCGGACGGCGTCGATTGTAAATCTCCCGTACTGCGCGTCCGCCAGGTCCTGCTTCCACCTCTCCAACATTACCCCTCTTTCCACTTTCCTTTTTTCCTCTATTTCCCTGAGAGCTGGAGGCTCCTCTGACCGCTTTTTGGCCGCCGTATATTCGTAAACGGCGGCCAGCACTCGCGCCTCCAGCTCCCAGGGAAGGGAGCCAGCCAGCACCATGGCCGCCGCCGCGGACACCGTTCTGTATCCGCGAATCACCCACAACGCCACGGTGCGCTGCGCATTTCGCAAGGCGCGGGTGTTGGTGGCGTTGAGGGCGTCTGCCTACAACGGTGCCCCGTAGGCGGCCATGGATAGGATGACCCCCATGTAGAGGCGGCGACAGGCGGCACCCGGCCCCCCCGTGTTGGGGAGGAGTCGTCCGAGGGCCCCTGTCGCCCCGACTATCCGCGGTCCGAGCCCCTTAAAGTGGGGCTCGAACCGCCAGCGTCCGTCCAGGGTGAGGCCCAGATATTTCATGTGCGTCCCCACCCTGATACGGACGCCCTCGACACAGATGTGGGCCCCCGGAGGTGGCCCCTTCCGAGGCCCGTGAAACATAAGGGCCTCGGTCTTATTGAGGGCCACCTCGAGGCCCAGCCTTGGGATGCCTCCGACCACGAGAGTGACGGCCTCTGTGGCTAGACGCATCAGATCATTGAAATCTCCCCCCCGGGCTACGACTAGGGTGTCGTCCGCGTAACATATGAGGCGCGCTCCGGAAGGGAGCGCGCCGCGGAGCACCCAGTCGTAGCCCATGTTCCACAGGAGTGGCCCTAACGCCGACCCCTGTGGAGCCCCTCTCGCCGTGTTGCGCCGGACCATCCGTCCCCTGGCGTCGACGAAGGCGACCTCTCTACCGTCGAGGTACGCCTCCAACAGCAGCCGCAGATACGGGGGCACTTCGAAAAAGCGGAACGCCTCCCGTATGACACTGTGCGGCAGACTGTTGAAGGCGTTGGCGATGTCCAAGGACACCGCCAATAACCTATCACCCTGAGAGGTCGCCTCCGTGGAGACCTTTTTGAGGAGGGTCAGGGCGTCCAGCGTGGAGCGCCCTGACCGGAAACCGAACTGCGCGTCCGACAGGTTCGGCCGCACTTCCTCTAGGTGCCGGACGACCCGGGAGGCAACGATCCTTTCGAGCGCCTTCCCGGTGTCGTCTAGCAATACGAGGGGCCGGTACGCTGACGCGCAGTCCGGAGGGCGGCCTTCCTTCGCCATCAGGCAAAACCGCCCCGTCTTCCAGGGCTTCGGGAACTGCCCGACCGCAAGACAGCGGTCAAACAGCTCCCGAAGCCACCCTCCTAGATGGTCCAGCGCAAGGACTAGCACCCGACCCGGGACCCCATCAGGGCCGGGTGCCTTTCGTCCGGCGGTGTGGAGGCGCTCAACTACCCTCCCCATCTCCACCTCCGTAACCGGAGGGGGAGGGTCGGTCGGCGTTGTCTCCTCTACTGCCTGAGGAGGAGGCATGGGAGGAGGAAGGAGCTCCGGAGGGTCGGGGAACAATACTTCCACGACCTTCTCAACCACTTCCGGCTGGAGAGTCTCCGTTGCCGGGGGCGCCTGACCGCGGAATTTCTTCCTAGCCATTTTTTATGGGCGCCCCCACGGATCCCTCTCCAGCTCTTGGAGCATCTCCTCCCATGCCTGCTCTTTGGCCCGACTGATGGCGACCTGCAGTGTTTTTCTGCAAGTTCTGTAGTCGCCATACAGCCGGGCTTCCTCCTCAGGGTCCCTATTGGACCTTCGCCAGTGACTGCGCCCGTACAGCCGCCGGGCTGCGGAGCAAGCCGATCGGAGCTCAGAGAGCTCCGGCGACAACCAGTACACCGCCCTCCTCTTCGGACGGTGTACGCTCCGCGGCATCGACGCGTCGCAAACCTCCGTGAGAGCATTACGGAGGCGGGCTGCAGACGCGTCGATATCCTCGTCCGGGGGGGGGACATTACCCAGGCCTGGACGATGGCCGCCTCTTTTTCTCGCTCCGAGTCGAAGCGGCCTATCGTCCAGCGGGGGAACTTTGCACCGGTCCGGGGGCGGGTTGTCGGCACATCGTGGGAGGTGGAGACTTCGAACCTGATGTATCGGTGGTCCGATAAGGTCTCCACCTCCTCTATCACCCTCCACCCCTGGACACGGCGTGCGACCGACGGGGAAGCGAACGATACGTCCACTATCGATCCCCCGTCCTGTCGCACGCACGTGTAAACGTTCCCCCTGTTGAGGAGGGACAACCCGTGTTGGGCTGCCCACTCCTCAAGGGCCTCACCGCGTGGGGTCGTGGCTACCGCTCCCCATGTCCTGGATTTGGCGTTGAAGTCGCCCAGTACGACGATGGGGAGAGGCTCAAGCCGCCTCACGACCGGCCCCAGTGTGTCCAGAAAGGACTCGAACTCGATCAGGGGCCGGTTCGGGGAGAAGTAAACCCCGAGGGTCGCAAGACCCCGTGAGGCGACCGCCACGAACCCAGAGCCCCTCTCTTTGACAGTGAGAGGCAGTCCCCCCCGGACAATACAGCCACGGAGCCGTCCAGGTCTCCGGCCCAGTGAGGCTGGTCCGGAACGCGGTACGGCTCCGCGACAACGGCTACATCTATTTCCCACTCCGCCGCCGCCTGCAAGAGAAGGTCCTGAGCAGCGGCGGAGTGGTTAATGTTAGACTGGAGGTAGCTGCTGTGCGTGTAGTCCATTAACTATTTACAGCAGCTACCTCCGTTTGTGCCCCTTTCATAAGGGGCAGCTTTCCCTTCACAGGAGGAGGCCTACATTCGCCCCCTCCCATGATGTGGCCCGCTGGCCTGCCAGCCTCTGCGCAGACGACGAATCGCGGTTTGCTCGCTTTGCAAGTGTTTGCGCGGTGGCCATCTTCCCCGCAGCGGAAGCAGGCCCCCTTTCGATCTGCGGTCGACGGGCACCTCGGCTGGGTATGACCCAAGCCCATGCACCTATAGCACCTGAGGGGCCTGGGTTCCAGGTGCAGGACTCGGGCCATACTCCAACCCATACGGAGGCGCCCTGCTTCGACAAGCTTCCGCGCCGCATCAACGGGGAGGGAGACGAACAAGGAATGCCCTCCCTCTCCCCGCGCGTGAAGCATGCCCACTCTCATGTCTGCGACCTGACATCCGGTGGCCTCGACGATTGACTCGGTGACCTCCTCCAATGACACCGAAATGTCGATTCCGGTCACACGGATGTCAGCTCGCCAGACCGGGCGCACCACGTCGGCCAGACCCTCTAGCGCAGCCCTTACCCCGGAGGCCAGCTTCTCCACGTGCTGGGGCGCTAGAGAACTGGGCACCTGCAGCACTTTGGCCCCCGTCAGGCTCGTCCGCACCTTCAGGTCGGAGATGCCGCACTCTGAGAGCGACACCTCCTTCCTGGCCTTAACGAGGACATCGGCGTAGGTCACCCCCAAATTCTCCGCCTCCGGCCGCAGAGTAACCAGGACCGCGGCCGTGCGAGAGGGGGCGAGCCTATTCTTCGCCCTCCTTTAACGCCTCTTCCTCGGCTTGCCCTCCTTCTGGGACGAGCTCGGGGGCGTGGCTGTTGTGGCTACCGCTTTGGCCGCCTTCTTCTTTTTATTGCGGCGGCGTCTCTCCACAACAGTCCATGCCTCCGACTGCGACGGGTCCGTGTTTGTTGGAGGTGGGACAGACTTCGGGGGCGGCGCTGGATCGAGCGACTCCTCAGACGTGCCGATCCCGGGAGCACTGCCCTTCTCCTCTGCGACGGGCCGGCGCTTCGCTTTTCTCCCGACCGTCTTCGACGCACTAGGAGCAGCCGTTTTGTCCACCGCAGGCGTCGACTCCTGCACCTTTTCCGGCAAAAGACGGTCCTCAAGTCTAACAAATCTAGCGTCGAGATTCGCCACCGTTGCCGCTAGTGCGTCCTCCCATTTACGGTGCTTTGCCGGTGGGGGAGGTGGTGGGGGAAGGGGGGGGTAGTTGGCGGCGGAGGCATTGCCTTCTTTTCGCTTGCCTTCCGGCACCAGGCGAGAATCTCCACCTTCTGATTCTCCACCTCGTTCCGGAGATTGCGCTGCAACTTCCTCGTTTCCTCCACTATGGTACGGTAGGCCAGGATTTCCACCACCTCCTGGAGGGAGTGGGCTGCTTCCTTTAACTTCCTTATAAATCTTCCGTTCAGGTTGCCCGAATTTTTTGCTACCTCCAGGATGGTGTGGACCTTGCTGTCGGCCATCGCTCTAAGCCGGTCTGCGGGAAGAGCGTCCAAGCTAAGTTCGGCAACCTTAGCTTGGACAGCTGGTACCTCAGCCTCCTCGTCCATACCACATTGGACGTCCTCCACTGACGCCTCCGGTGCCTCACCCGTAACGTCAGTTTTATCGGTTAGGGCCAGTTCTTGTCCCTGTCTATACGGCCTAGACATTACCTCCACTACCACCTTGGCAGTCTTCGCCCTCTCTATTGCTTCTTGGGCGGCATCTACCCTAATGTTGGCAGATACCGCATCAATAGGCTCGGCTTTGGCCTTGGCAGCTGGAGTCTTAGCACCCACCTCAGCACCTAGATCCTCTTTCCCGGTAACATGTGGGCACTTTGCAGCGCTCCGCATGCTCCTGGTCACGCGTGCCGGGATTTTGTCCTGTCCGCTTGCATTTCCAGAATCCGTATTTGTAGCCAAAGTCGTTTCATCGTTATTCGAAAGCAAAAGGGTGCCCCCCCCCCCAGAAAACGCGGGGCTGCCCGAACCCGAGGGTTCGGGGAGGGATTCTCCGCTGCCGGAGGCAGCGGTACCCTCCTGGGGTAGTCCTAATTCATCTTTTGCTTGCTCCATGTTTTCCATGTCATCAGTAGTCCGTTGTTCAGCCAGGGTCGTCACATTAGCATCAGGAATCCATTTTCGTGCCAAGGTCATCGTTTCGAGGTTTAACTCGCGTACAAATTTGCCCCCCCGAGAGAACATGGGGCAGCCTGGACCCGAGGGCCCAGGGAGGGATTCTCCGGTGGAACCGGTACCCTCCTCGGGTATTACTATGAAATTTGTACTCTCCATTTTCGTCACCCTCTTCTCGTCTAGTTCGCGGTACGCCCGCCGAGGTCAGTGTGAAAACACCGACCCCGCCGGCCGCTACCCGGAACCGGTCCGTTGGGGCTCAGTGAGCCCTCATCCGCCCCAGCCCGGTACTGAGGGTGCCGCTCACACACCACCCTCAGGTCAGAGATCAGCCGCCGGTCAACTGGACCGACGTTGCCCGGGGTGCGCCACGCGGAGGCTCTCTGACAGTGCACCCCTCGCAAGACTAACCTAACCTAACCAAAGCGAGACAAAAGAGCAAGATGTCGAAAGTTCGGCGAGCGCGGTGCATTTAATACGTACCTAAGTACCCAAACTTTTATAAAGTAAGTTACTTCGGTATTACTGCGGTAAAACTGTTAAAACCTTATTAGGTCAACAGCATAGTCAGTTCGGAAACAAAAATTGTAAAGCAAGTATTCAATACGTATTTAACTTTTTTGTAATAACACCGACAATGTCTATTATTTAGGATAATATTTTCCAACAATAATAAGGGTGAAGAGTATATAAAATTATGTGTGCTTGTAGAAAACGGAGTCATGAAGCTTATACTCGGATAGGTACCGACGATCCTGATTTTATTTGTGTTTTGTGTAGCATTACATCGCCAAATAAATGTTTAAACCTATAAGAAAAAAGATGATATTTTTTATTAATCCTTGATAAATAATTATACGGTGAAAAATATTCCTTTTTTGTCACGATTAGTTTATTCACGTAATTATGCAGGAAAAGGTACAAATATTGGTCTGGAATTATAATTAACATTCATTTATTTACTTAAGTACAGCTAGTGACCAATATAACATACACAAATCTACATTACATATAACAATGTATAGGCACATTGCCATTTAAAAGATATTAATTAATATAGGTATTTAGCACAGTAAAGCCACTAATTAGAAGACTGAGTTAATTAATTTTGTTTTTACTGAATTAAAATTTAAGTGACTGTTGATTTTGTTCAGTTTATAAACCAGAGCACAACACATTATATTTCATTCTTGAAATAAACATATTTTAGCACAATTTAATTTTTATTTGCGTTATTCTTAAAAAAAAATATAGCTAATATGATTCCAATGATCATCTTACCCTAACTATAGGGATCATCTTGACGACCGGGGTGTTTAGTAGTCCGGTGAAGCTGTTAAGACCTTGCTAGGTCAATAGCGTAGTCAGTTCGAGAAAAAATAAAACCGGGGTGTTTACGATGATTACTTTATAGGGTTTTAAAAATGTGCATATATTTTTATTAAAACTTCTTAGATTAAATATTCTGAGTATGACAAAAGTAAGATAAATACATATGACAATAGTAAACGCCATCCTGTTAGTTTCACATTGAAAATACTTATTCTGTTTCGATTCTTGCTTAAGTTGGTCATCGTGTACACCTTTCCCCTATTATTTCCTTTGCTCCTTTGTTAAGATTTGCTTAACAGATATATATTTTTATCAAAGTAATTCGTGTTATATTAAAAAAATATACATATATACAATATTATATGTATATACATTTCACCTTTATTATTATAGATATATCTGATCTGTTTATGGCATTTTATACTCACAACATTTGGCTATTCAAGACAGTAACAACTAATATATACATAAACACATCAGATATATCTATAATAATAAAGGCGGCAAATTCCTCATAATGCTAAAATTATTACGATTTGGCTCAAATGAATAGATTGCTACATTATTCAGCGACAGTATCTTGGGTAGTTTTGTAATAATAAATTACATACAATTCTGTATTGTAGACTTCAATGTCTATGTTATTGGATCTCTGAACTATTATATGTACTCATATAGTTATATGTAGATGAATAAGTCATATGAAGGTGTATAGGAATTCAATCCATTAGGTATTTAATATTCACTCCTCTACGGGATTTAATAGACTGATCCTGTGGTTATGCGGAGTTACAAATAAAAATATCGCCAACCTTTGTAACTTTGCCACAATTCTTAATTTATTCTAAAATGAAAAAGTAGTAATGTCTATTTAAATTTAAACCAGTTTAGCAATCGTTACGCTTAGTAATCTTTAAAATTATTATTTTATTACAATAAAGTTAGGTACCGTTGGTAACTGTATGATTACGGTATACATTATTCTCTTTAGGCCCCTAAGAAGGCACTTACGAACGTCAAATCTATCACCGGTCGGAAAACAACCCAGTCACCGAGAAGAACCTGCAAGATACTCAATTTTGTTTATCTTTAGTAATAAAGTGTTGTCTGAATTGACTTACTTAGTTTTTAGCACAGAAGTGAAGATTTAATATTTTGATTACCTGATCTAGTTTCGCCTTCAACAAGGGAATGTAGCATCCACGTTGCGACAGCCGGTGCAATCCACTCTCGAGCATGAGTTCCTCCATCAATCCACACCGCGGGCTTCATCCGCGACCGAAGCTTCCATCTTTTTTTATATCCTTTGTCACTTGAATTCTTTATGGAAGAATCGTTCGACGGCATCGATATCTTGTTAAAAGTACAACAGTAATAACTATAAATAATATAGCTACATTCATATAACGTTTGAACGTAAAACATAAAAATAAAGTGATTTACATTTAGTTACATATATATAAATCTGAATATATTCCATGTAAGAATGAAATATTTACCTGTTGTTATTTATTTATTAATACATGTTATATTATCATAACCACAGGACCGTATTTAAGTATATTTGCGTTTTATTATTCATACCAAAGATAATTTAAGTCCATTTCTACTGGACAATAGGCTCGATACCTATATAATTTTTTTCTAGTTTGCTCATGTGGGAACTATCAATTGAAATACTTTGATAATGAGAAGTAATTGTTTATTTATTATAAACATTGGTAGGTTAGGATTGGTAGGTTAAGATTATTTTGACTACCCATGAAATAGGAAATGCTACGGGAGCTTTAACATAGTGCATCAGCGGTTTAAATCCTGAGAAGCGAAGTGTACAAACGAAAACGCACCTACGCAACTACAATAGAAAGTATCTTTCTTTTAATGGGACTAAACATTTATTTTTATCGCATATTCGTAATTTGCATATATGATTATTTGAGGTGTACAATAATTTGTTTTTATAGGATTTCTCTATCTCTAATTTAGGTTCTAAAATCCGTAAACGAAAGCTGGTATGATCAGTTGATTTTAAACTTCACATTATTGTTTTTGTAAACGTTTCATTGGTTTTAATATATATTTGAATGAGTTACCTTAACCGCGACTAAAGGAAGACCTTCCGATGAACGACCCAGTGGTACCAATTCTACTAATTCTGAATATGAATGATGTAAATATTCGAGGTAGCGTAAGATATCTGCGTATCTGTGGTACCGACGCCACGTCATTGGGTGCCCGCGAACTTGTTCTAACTCAAGTCTTTGCTTCTTTGACAGCCGTGGATTCTCATACGTTATGGCTTTCTGTTGGACATTAACGACTTTTATATATATAATAACACAACATAATAAGTTACAAGCTGGGCAATGGGTAATCCTGTCAATATATTTTCTTATATAAGGTATTTATTATCATTGACTTCCGATTCCCATAACTACCGTAAATTAATGAGATTTAATATCGGACACCAGTAGGTGATTGATTATCTATGCATTTCTAATATATATGTATTTTTTACTACATTGCTGTATTCATAATAATCTCGAATTAATAAACATGTATCCACAGACGTAAGATACAAAAAATAAATTCTCTCAATAATGTGTTTACTTGCATGAGACACTGTTACACAAGTAAGAATTATCATATTTTATTTCGAGATACTTTCGTTTTCGACTGAGAAGCACCAACATTATAACTTGTTTCTGGCGCAAACTACTTAAATTTGCGGTATGGTGTTCCAGGTAAAGTAAAGGATGTGTTTTTTTTTCCAGTTTTGTAGGTTACGCCTAAAGATATTTGGTATTAGCAATATAAAGGGAGAGAGGTAATCGCAATTTGATACGGGACACTTCTCTTTCCCTTGACGCGTTGTATAAGCATTTTGTACAAAGTCACCAAAATTTGTCAATCATGATTTAGATGGAAATAAGAGAGTCGTGATAATTTCAATGGCCGTTAAATGCCTTGATGTTAATGATCACATTTTTTTATATCATAGGAGGCAAACGAGCAGGCGAGTCACCTGATGTTAAGTGATTACCGCCGCCCATAGACCCTTGCAATAGCAGGGGAGTCGCAAGTGCATTGCCAGCCTGTGTTGGGGGAAAGGCCGGAGGAACGGAAGAGAAGGAGGGGAAGGTGAGGACAGATGGGCCTCTGGCGCTCTCATTGACCGAATGAAACGCAAAAATGCAAGCACTGTTACTTCATGTCGGTTTTCTGTGAGAGAGTGGTACTACTCCGGATGAGCCGACCCATTCATACTGAAGCCATTAATAGCTTCAGCGTGGCGGTAGTCCGGTGAAGCTGTTAAGACCTTGCTGGGTCAACAGCGTAGTCATTACGAAAAAAAAGCTTCAACGTGGCTCTACCATCTTCATATCTACGATTTTTGCACAAAACAGGCGACAGCCCAAGCCGAGGTGTACCGTACACCCTTGAGTTAGTCGCCCAAACACCCCAAATCGGCTGAGTGCCTTCAGCGCTCGCCTCAATAGTTCGGTGAAGCTGTAAAACCTTTTCCAGGTTAACAGCGTTCTCATTTTGGAAAAAACGGATTAAGGAATTCTGTTACAGAACATTAGCTGGTTTAATATTCCCATCATATTAAAGTATGGTTACTTACCTGTAAATCCCAGATAATTACATCATATTCTATGCTGAGTGATTTTAAATGATCTCTAACATCAGGTAGTAGATCTGGAGGAACGAGTAAATCTGTCGAGCCGTTCAAAGATGGCGGCGTCCACCACATCAAACCAGATCCTTGAGCATCTTCTTGGAACTCCAACATTTCATCAACTTTCCATTGTACATCTAGGTATATTCTTATTAGCTGATAACCCTTGTAATTCTTCTTTAAGGGTTTTTTTGTAGATTTCTTAGCTGAAATAAGTATCATTTTAGTAAAATAAAGAACGAACAAAATGGTATTTATAATGTTTTAAAAATTCTTAAATCATTACATAGTGTAAAACAAAGTCACCTACCGCATCTGTTTGTCTGTCTGTTCGCGATAAACTAAAAAAGTACTGAACGGATCTTCACGCGGTCACAAGTAGATAAAGTGATTCATGAGGACGGTTTTGATGTATAATGTGTCAAGGATTTTTTTATAATCAGGGCGGAATAACGTCTGACGCGCTCACTAGTTAGAGTATACACTATAGAATATTCGTACTATTTTCACATCGTATATGAAATTTATATCGAATATCATATTTCTCCTCTTATTTATACTGCTTTTCTAGATGGAAAATATTCAATTTTTTATAATGCATAATTAACCGATTTCATGAATTTTTTCACATATAAAATGCTACATTATTAGTGAGCAACATGATCTGATCTATAATTTCCCAAGCCGTGAACAAAACCTAGCATCTCATATACTTACTAATATTTCCATAGGTACTATATTAATTTCCCACGATATAATGAATCTATTTAACGTTGAATATTTTCCAAAATGTATGTATTGTGTATGTATTAACTTTTAAGCGCGTAGATTTAGGATATTTATGGATACGAGTTTGAAAGCGTAACAGTACAGAATACCGGTAGGTACCTAATGTATTCAACATTTTTTTTTTCCGAAATGACAACGCTGTTGACTTGGAACGGTTTTTACAGCTTGACCGAACTACCGAGGCGAGCGCTGAAGGCACTCAGCCGATTTGGGATACTTGGATGACTAACTGAAGGGTGTACGGCACACCTTGGCTTGGACTGTCGCCTGTTTTGTGCAAAAATCCCGACCTATCTTTTTTTTTTTTTTAACGTGGGGAAATCCCTTATGGATACCCACCCTCCTGGGGAGAGGTTGGGTTATGTCCAATTCACACGGACTAAAACCCGACGGTGTACGTCTTTCGCTATGGTTGGGACGGCACGAGATCTCTATAGATTTTATCGTGCCGCTCCAGCGGTAGGCCCAGCAGCAAAAGCGCTACCGCCGGGCCTCGTCTTGTATGGAGACAGCTGGGTACACACCGGCCGCCTCCCTCGTCCGCCGGACCTGTGCAATGGGAAGATGGGCCCCCGACCCATCTTCCCTGGTCCGGTTACGGTGGGAAGAGGCGGTCAAACGTTGGCATCGCGACTTATCTGAGCTAACCTAAGCTAAGCTATCTAGATATACGTATATGAGTTATTGAAACATGCATGTGTACCAAGCATGCGTGCCTCAATAACTATATGCATTTTGTGTCGGAAAAAGTATTCAACAATAAGTTGTATACGTACACTTCAAGCTTACTCATGTTTATATTTCAATTATTTCGCTTCAGCGATTTTAATTCTATAATGATTTCGAACTTTACATAGAAATTAACCACTTTCATACAACTAATAATGTGAAAGTGTGTACGCACTGTACGCATAGTTCATTCATTTAAAAATAAGTTATCCAATGAGATATCTCTAGGTTCGATCCCTCGGTAGGGAGCCCTTGAGTGCGTTGCTTGCGCGATACGGTGACACACAAATATACATCACTGCTACAGCACTACACGATCACCCCCACACACGCTTACACATGAAAGTGGAAGTGTTTACTTTTATCCCTTATCGAACTGAAAAACTCTCAATTTTCCGATAATAAATATATGGAGGAGTTGTTGAGGCGTGTATGCTTGGTACACATATACGTTTCAACAAATCATACATATATGAATAGTTAGCTAGGTTAGGTAAGATAGGTCGCGATTTGGCATGCAACAGGCAACAACCAGGCCGAGGTGTGCCGTGCACCCTTGAGCTGGTTGCCAGAATGGAATCGGCTGAGTGCCTTAAGCGCTCGCCTTAGTAGTCCGGTGAAGCTGTTAAGACCTTGCTGGGTCAATAGCGTAGTCATATCAAAAAAAAAAAAAAAAATGAGATATCTAGGACATACGATGATGAATGTAAATAAAGTACTCTTTGATGTAAATAAATTTTAAACTTAGATTGAATTGACAGTAATGATGTATGTCTACTTTCAAACTAAACATTAAGCCACTCTTTGAATTTGTATGTAATTAGAAAATTACTCTTTTTGTATATGGTGTTATTATTGTACGGACTGGTGCTGCGTTATAAGGTGACAAAAAATTTTTGTATCAGAATATTTATTTCTTGAAGACTTTTGTTAATTTTTCACTATAGATTTTTCTTCATTTTTTCCAGACAATTTTATCTTTTATTATAATGGACAACGAATAGTTATAAGTAAGTAATAGATTAGATGATTAGATACTTGAAACATACTCCCTAAGGCTTTAAGTAAAAAATTGATTATCAAAAAGTTTTGGGGTGTAAGGGGTGTCGAGCAACATCTTAAGACTTGAGACACCCAAGCCAACCTCACGTTTGCACCTGGTGCACCCTGCTGATAAACGAACGAGGCAATGGCGAAAGCGGGGTGGTAGGGTTTTACAGCCCGACTGGGTCGCAACCACCATGTATATGGCGAAAAAGCCCGTCATAGTGACTCTCTTCTGCGCGTCGCGTTTCGGGATCAGCCTGTGCATATCCAGTACCGGGTGACTTTCGTCATTATGGCTGGCATGACAGCGGCGACCAGCGATGGATAATCTGTCTCTCAGTGGTTGCCGATGTTTTTGGATTGTACTATGCTTAACATGAGGCATAGTGCAGTCACTATGTCGTGCTTCAATAAAAAAAAATGTCAATTATTCTGGATGAATCGAATATCAAAATGAACCACGTTAATTATAAATACCAATGTGTTTTAATGTTCTACTGGGACGTGAAAGGAAAGAACAATCTGTGTATAGGAAAAATTAAAAAACGTAGATAAATTATTATAAAATGTTTTTTTTTTAAAGAATCTGTGTGTTTTATTAAAACTTGCTAAATATTGAAAAAAAAATTCGTGCTTTTTTACGAGAATTTATAAGTTTCAGTTTTGAATTTGATTGCCCATGAAGAGCTAGAAGTATATTTTATAAGAAAAGCTAAAATTTCTTGAGCTATGAGGTAAAAGTCACTGAAAGTATTAAAATTCAATAAATGTTTCACTGTTATAAATTTGTTCAGTTTTGTTGTGACGTCTATATTATACATATTAATAAAAATCGATAGGTTAATTTTCTATTTTAATCCTCAGAAATGTTCGAGAGGTTCTTTTTTAAAAAAAATTGTAGGAATTATCGATTTTAATAAAATAAAATCTCTTAATTTACCTATAACAATGTCTTAAGACTACTGTAATATTTTACCGGTAACGACCGTCTCATAACATCTAACGTAATTAAAAAAATTTGCAGAAAATGAATTTGTTGCCACATCTGTTAAGAAAAATTTAGCCTATCAAAATCTTAAACCTTCTCTCACAGTACGGAACTAAATGTTTTATCATAGCCCTTTAAATGGGGATTTATGAGATTTTTTCCACAATAATTTTCTTCAAGGTATTCGTGAAAATAGGTTTTAGAATGTTCAATATATAACCAAAGCACTTATCTCTATGTACTACGCTGGTCATTCAATTCATATGACGTAGTTCACGACAAACCATAAAATCATCTTAACTTCTCTTGTCTCAGTCTTGAAATCAGCTAATGAAAAATTACTCACTTGTAGCCATATCATTCGCTGCATAAGTAGCGTCATTTTCTTCAGATTCTATAAGTTTGTGGAACCAACTACTAGGCGTTGTTGTCAACGGTGTCGACGTCACTACAGTCGTTCGAGTTGGATTCGGTTTCTTTGGTTCAACAGATTCCTGGAACCAGCTACCACCTCCAAACCAAGACGATTTAGACTCGACTATCCAACTGTATATGCTGGAAAAAAATCCTGAAAAGGAATTTTTAGTTTATCTATACATATATTATAAAGAGGTAAAGTTGAGTTTGTGATGTTGTGACGTCGTGATGTCGTAGAGGGTAATCTCAGGAACTACAGGTCCGGTTTGAAAAATTCTTTTAAGGTTATATAGCTCATTTATCGATAATGGTTATGGGCTATATATCATCACGCTAAGATCAGTAGGAGCGGTGCACCAATGAAGAATGTTTCAAAATCGTTTTTTTTCTCTTCAAAGCTTTCGCTGCATGTTAGGAATAAAGGATATCTTTATTCCACGCAGAGGAAGTCGTGGGTAGAGGCTAGATATTTATAAATAAACATTAGAAAATGGTATACGAGTGCCGATAAGTTTTACATATCTTTCTGTAGCAAGACATAACATAACATCGTGTATAATCTATTGATAAAGTTATTAAGTTGTGTTTCAACAAATTACTCACTCTCGGTTTTATGTTGTTAAAATATTCATGTTTACGTATCTATCTTTTTATATATGTCACAATATAGAGTCAAATAACACAAGATTATGAATAAAATAAAAAATCCCCTACATGACAGACTGAAATCCCGTCAAAAACTCCTCAAAAAGTTTATTCTACGTTAGTTTTGTTATTTTGGTTTGCGATATATTACGTATTATAAGAAGAAAGTGTGTGTATATAATATTAAAATAAATACTTTTTACTTAAAACTTTTTACTTTTACTTAAAATGAATACATATATCTGTGGTGCTACAAATATCAACATTTTTTTTAAATTCTGTCGATATGTCTATTTGTTTATTTGTTCCTGGTAATCACCGAAACGGCTGAACCTATTTGAATGGTTTTTTTCTTAGAAATGACTACGCTATTGACCTAGCAAGGTCTTGACAGCTTCAACTGACTACAAGTAATATTTGAACGGGAATTTTGCGGGAAAATAACTATGTTGTGATGAACTGTTTATCTGTGCATTCGTATGTGTTAAATGAACCAAAAATATGTTGTTCATTGTAAACATGTACGTGTGACGTACATTGTACTGGACTCCAAGAATAAATATAATTGAAAGTCATATGTTTATATGTGATTTAAATTATAGCAAGGTATATTTATAACTTGATTATATCAATAATATGGACATATTATATCTATATAATAAAAAATTTAACACATATTGTTCGATGATATATAGCTTAATATTTTCATTAATTTCTTATATAGTGTAAGTGAGCACTGAAGGTGATACAGAGATAGTAGATTAAAGTTCCAGCTATGTGGCTTATGATAAATCCCATCCCATTCGATACACTATTGGTATTCACATATATAATGTACACGTTACCTGTTACTGTAGATGATGTGCGTGTCATACTTACAAATATTTTTGAAAGAGTATTATTATTATTTACAGTACATCTAATAACAATTTTAAATTTGTTTAATATATTCAAAAAACGCGTGCGAAGCCGCGGGTAACACCTAGTATGTAAATAAAATGATAAAGGTCTATCGTCATGCGTCTGTTTATCAAAAACACACAGTTTTTACTTCTAACACACTCGGTCCTTATATAAAGAAAAACATATCACTATACGTTTATTTAACATGAAGCTATTAAAGTTTTAAGAGAATACGATTTTTATAATCACTACGCGTTCAGTGAATTATGAATTGGGGCAAACGGATTGGTGCGCATGCTCTGAAAATGGAAAGAAAACGATTGACATTAGTTACAAATAAGTTCTATAAATTTTTAATTTTGTATATTTTTTTCTCGATTAGTTTTTCTATGTACATAAAGTATGTTGTTAAGGTAATATACAACGCAAACGAAGTTGCGTATCTCACTAGTTTTAAATAAACTCACCGTTTCTTAGATTTTCAATATGTGTACTAATTGTTATACAGTATAATCTCGCTAATCCGGCAATATTGAAAACCGGAAGGTGCCGAATTATTGGAATTTAGTGAAAAAGTCATAGGTAATAAATCAAATAAAGCATTTCATAGAGGGAATAAATGTGTACTATGTATCTATTGAATTAACCTCTACATGTGTAAACAAGGCATTTATTTATTTATAGAACAAACTTATTTTAAAGGAGAATCGGATCCTACTCAATAATAATTATACCTAATACATCCTGAGATATATATAATAAGAGAGATAATAACAATCACAAATCTTTATATACAAATTTCTTCTGTACGTGTTTATGTCACTGAACTTCTAGACGGCTGGACCTAACTTGATGGCATTTTGTGTGTGTATTCCAGTGGATCCGAGAATAGTTTAGATTCATAATTGGACCCCGTAGGTGGCGCTCCGGTCGGATAATAGGCTTTTTTATTATGCGGGTGGGACAGCGTCCTCGTGGACCGTTAGTAGATTATAATATAGATTATTAACATAAATAGAAATAGACAATCATAAACATAGTTAAACAATCGACACAAAATTACTGTCATATTTGAAAAATATTCTATATCACATATACGCATAAAGTCGGTCAGTGATATTCTGTGTGGATAGTCAATATTGATGATGAGCAATGAAAGCCATTAATTTTATTCAATTACTTTTTGCTACAAAGAGGATAAGTAGTAGAAACTACTTATTCATTTAAGGAGAAACTTTTTCATGTTAGTAGAGCACACGAACGAGTTGTTCTACGTACAGTGAGATCTAAACTAAGTATAAAATTTTTAATTTGAATCTGGACGCTCTCTCTATCTCTGTCAGTTATAAGCAGTGAACTTTGCCACCTGTTTCTAAACATAATCGCAATCTTTTTTTTAACGATACATCAAATTTATAACAAAAAATACAAATCATGTTTTTGACGATTTGTAGCCTCGAGGGTTTGTGTCAATTGTTACTGGTGAAGTGTAATAAAATGCTGAAGGTGCTCTATTTACTGACCTTTTAATGCAACTGTAATGCAAGTAAATTCACTGTGATACAAATATTTGTTAAATATGTAGCGTTTTACGCTAGCGTTCCTACGCGTCCCATATGAAAGCGACAGTTGTAGGGGTAGCGTGTGGGTTACCATTTTTGGCCCCTGTATATGACTCCATTAGGTTCCTTATCGGCAATGTTTTATTTATTTATTTATCTAGGACTACAGATTAGCATACATAAACATATTATAATTATAATATAAACTAAAAAGCCTAAAGTGTCATTATTTTAAAACATATTTTTAAACGATTTTTAAAACATCATAGCATTCATTTAATAAGTGTTTACTTATGCGTGGATTTAATCAATCACAAAAAGTAATAGACAAGTAAATAATAAAAATACATGAATATATACTTCGCATGCCAGTCTTATACAGCATATCAACCACTTTCTTTTTGTAAGTTAATAAATTATTAGAAAATATGTCAACAATGTTAAGAAATTTGTTGTAGTGATTACAAGATCGTTGAGTTACCAGTTGCCAGTCTTATATCCTTATACTTGTTGCAAACAAGTCACATTACAATTAAAGAAGGCTGAACGCCAGACCCCCCAAAACTCGACAAAAATGTGAAAATTATATCGAACTATGGAAATTTCGAAAGTCGAAGGTCAAAAATGTCGGATGTCGCGAAACACGTTGTACTGAATATGGAATATGCAAATTTTGCAAGTAACAGTCGCTGAACTTCTTAGAATTTTATTTGCTTACATTGATGTATGATATTAAGCCAACATTTAAGTTCTTCACTACCGAAAGCAGATAAATTTTCGTGGTTACCCCTGCTTACAAATTGTAACCCGTCATTTTTTGTCGGGCCAACGTAGACCCGCGGACCACTTTGGGAACTAGGGTCCTGGAAAATTGATTCTTATGTAAAAAGATATGTATTTTTTTGTCATGGTGAAGTGGACAAGCGGCGTGGTGCGCATGCGCAGGACAACGCAGACGAAATCGCGGATATCTGCTAGTTTGTTATAAGTGACAGAAAAATGAATAAATATGTAAGTAAATATATTTATATAAATAAATAAAAAAACTATTTATTTAACAAATGATATTACATGGCATAAAAATAACTATAGATTCCTGCACTAGGAACTAAATCCTGTGTCGCGGATAATCATTGAAAACCACGTTACAAAATTTATAAGCTGGTGGTGCTGTCAGTGGCTTACTTATTGGATAAATGAAATTAAAAGATGTATAACATAACCGTTAAATTTCGCAGTATTAATAAACACAAACACACATGGTTATCAAATCTAAGTGAATAACTTGACCTTAAAATTATATTTATTATCATATCCTGTGTCTGTTTAAGTGAGAATGTGAAGAATATTTTCAATCTCGTCGTATGTTAAAGACAATAACTAGTTGGCGACTCTTTTTTTGCTTCTCTTAATTCTAGGTTAATTAATGTTTGTGTTTGTTCACTTGTCTATATATGAATGGGAGGGCGAACTTATTAAAGGGTTGAGCAAAAATAGTGTTAATTTTGGGTGTTTTTATATTGAATTATTGACTGTGAGCAACATCAAACGAGTTTATGACATCACTGCTTAATGGTGGAAGTTTTCTAATGTGCTTGTGTTGAGTATGATCCGTGTTCAAATATCAACGCATAAAAAATTTCAGGCCAAACGGTTAGATGGTGCAGAAGAAGAGTTGCGAATCATAGTAAAATTGATAGTAGAAAACTTTCTCCATGAAACATAGCTAGATGTGCCAACTTTCACTGCAATCAATCAATCTATGTTCAAATTTATTGAATTCGGATCACCAACTTCCGCTTTCATATATACTAGTATTAGGGTGTCTTTTTGTGTAATGCTCTCAAAAGCTGCATTTTCTCCCATGTATATTTTATTAGCCTTTGCCCGCGACTTCGTTCGCGTAGAATAGTTACTTTGGGCTAACACTAACACGCAGCGGAAGCTCTCAAGAGGAAAAAAAGCCCCGATTTTTAAACATTCTTCATTGATGCTGCGCTCTTATTGGTCTTAGCGTGATGATATAACCTCGTCCATCCTTGATAAATGAGCTATAGACCGAAAAAATATTTTTTCAAATAGGACCAGTAGTTCCTGAGATTACTCCCTACAAAGTCACAAACTTTACCTCTTTATAATATTAGTATAGAAGTATAGATTATTTCTACCATGTTAATAACATGGAGATATTTTTTAACAGATACAGTGTTTGTACGACAATGATATCAATTTTACTGGCATCTGTGTAAATTGTTACACCAGGATTAATTTGGGCATCTATTATTTTTTTGTCATTAGAGTCAATGCACTCATGCTCTATTTCATATTCATAAGCGGGATGTTGAGATTCTAAAAAACTACTTTTATTCTCTATCATCCGATCACTTAGTATATTGTTATGGATTTTCCCTTTTCTGATCTCATAGAGTAATCTGGCTTCTTTAACTCTGAGGTCAAGAGGAAGCAACCCCGTTAGGATCAGGACGGCATTTAGTGATACTGTTTTGTATGATTTGCTGATCTTTTGTGCAAACCCCCTTTGAACGGAATTCAGTTGTCTAATAGCTGACAGCTTAGTTGCTGCTTTGTACCATATGCTAGCTGCATATAATATCATTGGCTCGATAATCATTACATAAATGGTTCTAATTATGTCCTGATTAAGGCCCCAAGATATTTTGGCAGTGGTGGCTAAAAGTTTGTATATATTAGTGGCTTTTCGGCAAATAAAATTAATATGATTGTTAAAAGATAGTTTGTTATCTATAATTACACCTAATAATTTAATTTCTTTAACTATATTAACTGTAGAACCTCCCATTTGCAAAATTGGTGAATTATATTTAAATTTTTTGGTATAAGTGCATTTGTTTTGTGTGAAGCAAAGTTGAGTTTGTTTTGGAGACCCCATGCACCCCGTGTTGTTTGTCGTAATTCATGTTTGAAATTGTCAATTGCTTAGTTTATTTCACTATTTTACTGAAATATACCTTCGTGTAAATAATAAAAACAATTTGGATCTTAATAAATACAGAGAATGATGATATAGAAACGGTATTAAAATTTTTCTCTATCCCCAAAACATTCAAAATTTAGATCAATCGGTCCATGTCATCTTAAGAAAAAGTATTTTCTGTTTTTTTTTTTTACATATTTTGCTTTTTCCCGAAACCAATTAAATTAGTGAATTGACACTTTTAAGATCTTATTGTCTTACCAGTGCTAATATATCCCGTAAGTGCTGGTCAAATATCTTTCTACGGCCGATTCACTACGCTTACGGTCCTATGACCTTTGGCTGGAAAACAATACGCAATTTCGTGATAGTGTTTTTGTTTATTTGGGTTATACCGTGTTGTTGGTGTGGAAAATAATTAAATATTAATAAATACACAAATTGTTTGAAGGAAAATCGGATTATTTATCTCTTTAATGAGGTACTTGTTTTAAAAATTCTATGTCATTAAAAGAGGTAGTTAACCTGAAGACTACAAATAATGATTACCTACTATATTCAGACTTTGAACATTAAACTTAACAACCTACATATTTCCAAAGTGATATACACGTTTTTAAAAAGAATATAAGTATTGATGCATCATAAAATTAATCGATATAAATTAATATACATTGTAACTACCACACGAAACTCTAATTCATCCTAACTGGTCTTATATGATTAATGTCATAAATATTTATTTTACATTTTAGAAGTTTTGTTAGTAAAAGATCAAAATCTTTCTAGATTTCAGATATATCACACTTGTAATTTTATGATTCTAAAATTAACCGTTTTCGGTTTTTCAGATAAAAAACGAGCACGTCACTGACGGTTTAAGAAGCCGGGATAATATTGTAAGATAAAACTATGTTTGCCAGCAAAGAGTCCTTTATAGACGTAAACTTTTTTCTAAAGGAGTCAGACAAAGACTTCAAGTGAACTTTTTGAGTTTGTCACCTGCTAAAAATACTTTGCTATCAACACTGTGACTAGTGACCTATATTTTTATACATAGTTATTATATTTTCACACGATGTCTTCTTTTACCTTCAGCCTATATATCCATAGTTAAATAAACGTTTATAAAAACATTATTAATTGATACCAAGGTGCAAGCCAATAAACTTAGCATTAATAACTGATTGATCTAATAATTCGATTACCACAAAAATTAATTATAAACTCATAAAGCTATAAATCAACATACTTGAAAACAAAGTTACTGGTTTTATCTACATTTTACAACGCTTTCTTTAAGATCGAACCCACAGAATAAACTATTTTCCTGTAAGTGAGATCGCGGTCGTAACTATAATTTACAACAATCTCCCGATATGTGACCCTCTCGTATGAAAATGTATACTAATTGTTTCGCACGTACATCAAATTATCTTAATTGAGGGGTATAGAATCAAATGCAGCTAGTTGCATGTTTTTTTAAATATGAACTGTGAATGCAAAAATAAACGTCTGTCAATTGTCTACAACCTTAACTTATAATTTTACATCAAAACCAGCTCACTGTAATACAAAAATCAGTCTAATCTCTATTGGGATCAAAGTCATCTTAAAACCGGCTGCAAACATCAAAGACAGCTTAAATCTCGGTTACGCTCTTAGCTGCATTTGATTCTATACCCCTCAATTGTAGAATGAAATCCAAAGAGGTAAAGATATGGATTTGGCTGCGTCTCTATTTTTATGACAGTGTTTTTAGATATATATAGGTTTTATTTTTGATGTGAAACATTTATAGGCAAGGGTAAATCTGATTGTTGGTGTGGCGAGACGTGACGACGCAAAACACAAATTTTACACTATTAACGACATACTCAAAATGTGCAATGCATGCAACCTTGTCTATATAAACATAAGATTCAAATTGTTTAGTCGGCCACTCGTTCTAATAGTGTTACGCGGCACGCGCCGACGATCTAGCGCCCTTTGATAAATGCCGCCATACACACCGTGCCTGTGCATAGATAAATTTTTGTATTTAATAACAATAAGTAAATACTTGTTTTACATTAATATGTAAGAAAATAAATCATAATTTTATGGAACAAATTTGTAATGCTTTATCTTTTCATTTTTTTTCTTCGTACTGACTACGCTATTGACCTAGCAAGGTCTTAATAGCTTCGCCGGACTACACATGGCTAATTCCTGTCCTAATGTGTTATATTAAGCATATAACTTATACAAAACAATTTCTATGTTTTACATCTGCCATGAGTCCCGTCACGGCTCAATTTTTTAATCACTTATTTTTCGAACTTAGCCTAGTGTTGCTGAATTGACAGATACAAAATACATGTTTGAGTTGGTAAAGCACACAATTCATATGTATATAATTAGATTAGTTAGTTATATTAGTAAGGTTCGCGTTGTTGCATCCAAAGCTATACCTCAAGCGAAGGTTCACCCACTTTCGCGCCCTTGAGCTTGTTACCAAGCAGCTGAGCGACATAAGCGTTCGCTTTAGTAGACAGGTATAACCCTGAAGGTGAGTTAGGCCAATAGCATTGATCAGTTAAAAAAATCTTTTCGTATGGTATTGTATTGTAAAATTGATCTGGAAGGCTTGCGAGTCAGTTATAAAATATGATGATATAATATCTATCTAGGTAAACTTTAAAAAGTTCCGAGTTTTATATGTGCTTTATGACGTCGGCGTTGAATATTTTCGTCAGTATGTTTTCAGTAAGAAGTTTGTGGTCCCTACACCGACAAAAATAGAAAAAATATTATTAAATAAATTTACCCTTTCTTCGTTCCCATGAAAAGGATTAAAAAATATTTTACATCTTTTGTTACTTAAGGTTAATATTTCTTATATGATTGGAATATTGTTATATATTGAGCTTGTTATTTGTTATATATATATATATATATATATATATATATACTATAATAAAACTGTAACAAGTCGAAATCTGTACATTAAATATTTTTTGAAAATTTTGATCAGGGTAGACTATGTTATCGATATAGAAGTCAAAAATAATCTTTTTACAATTTTTGTCTGTCTGTCTGTCTGTCTGTCTTTCTGTCTGTCTGTCTGTCTGTCTGTCTGTCCCTATGCACACGCATCACTCTGAAAGTACTGAACCAATCTTGACGAAACTTGACATAGTGTTAGCTAATATTACGAGATTACATCAAATATACTTTTTGTCCCATAAAACGCAAAGGGTTCTCCAGGATAAGGCATTAAAGTCTAGAATCTAAACCCGTATTACTCTGAAAGTACTGAACCAATTTTAACGAAACTTAACACATTGATAACCGATATTACAAGGCTACATCCAGGATACTTTTTGTCGCATAAAACGCAAGGAGTTCTCCAGGATAACGGATGAAAGTTAAAAATTTGTAGTTCATGTAATTCTTGACGGAATTTGTTAACTTTTCTTGGTGTTATATAAAGCAGTAAGATTAGATAAAAGTTTAAGGAACATTTCATAACGCTATGCATCTTCAAAAAAAAAAAACGCGTGGCCGGTCAGATTCGGACCAACGTCCCCGTCGATACGAATAAGTCAACATACTGACGACTGCGCCAAGACGAACTGACGTTATTTGGTAAAATTATCTATCAGCTGAATTAGTTAGAAGTATAAAATCTAACGGCTAAATTCTATTAACGTATGTGTTTGTTTTTATTATGAAGCATTCTATTTTCATTGATTCATTTTCAAACTACAACGATTGTAAATATTCTATTATTTATTACTATGTAAGAAAACTATAGTATTTAAATATAGTACCTATTTTTTTATAGCTGTTGGTCATTAAAACAGCGATCAAGTACTCATATATTTTTTTAGATGGCGTTTTAACATAATAATAGCTCCATGGCAAATGTTGTCATGTTGAAATTTGACAGAAAACGGTGATTGTGGTTATCATTATAAAATTTAGATTAAGCTAAAAGCGATAAATAGTGGAATAATAAACTTAAAATGTCGTTTATTTTTTACAGAGCAACGCATTACTTTTATTCCAGTTCCGTAAAATTCCATTTTAAAGTAGTGTCTTATAACTATAATAAAACTGTAACTAGGTCACAACTTTAAAACATTTTTTTTTTGATAATTATAATGGACGTGAAAACTATGTTATCGATATAGAAGTTAAAAATAGTCTATTTACCATTTTTGTCTATCTGTCTGTCTCTGTGAACACGTACCACTCTGAAAGTACTGAACCAATTTCGACGAAATTGACACAGTCGTAACTAATACTACAAGATTACATTTAGGATGTCCCATAAAACACAAGAGGGTCTCTTGGGTAACGGATTAAAGACTAAAATTTGTATTCAATGAAATTCTTCACGGATTTTGGTGAATTTTCTATGTGATATATATAGATAAATATAGACAGATTAGCTAAACTAAACGTAAACTACCTTAACTAAATTAAACAGTTATACTTCATATTTTTAACGTTTTGTATTCAGGAAATCCCTGGTACCACCGACCCGATTTCGAATTTTTTTTCAATGTTAGAAAGGTATATTATCCCTCAGTGTTATAGATAATGTTTATTTTGGAAAATTATTTTCAATAGTTAATCACAAGGAACGTAATTTAAATAGACGAATATTAATTTATCGCCAATACTGGGAAGACATTTATCGGCAATATATGTATGTTAGTGTTTAGCTTAATTGAATCCGGTAGGCGATGCTGCGAATAGGTTTAGGTTTATTTTAGAAAATGTCTCATATACCAACTATATTTGAGTGAGTCCCTGTATAGTTCGGATTTACAATTAAAAACGGTAGATGTCGCTGCGATCGCGTTTTACTTTTATGAAGATTTTTTGCGAATAATAATACAATTAAAACAGGTAATAATCGATTCTGTGCAGACGAAGTTGCACAGGTCAGCTAGTATATATATATATATATATTTGTGCATTCTCAGTGGCGTAACTATACCATCTGGGGCCCGTGGCAAATTCTTTTGATGGGGCCCTATCAATAAAAATCGTCACGTTGTACTCAGTTTGATTTTTACAAACTTCGAGATTTTCAACAAACTCAATTACACGTTGTATATGGCTCAATAATGTCCTAAGTCTCCTCTCTTAGACGAGAGGGAATGGCCTATAGTCCCCACACTACTCCAATGCGTATTGGAGACTTCACATTCATCAATGCATTCATCATCTATTCGCTAGCTTTTCGTTGAAGGAACATCGTGATGAAACCAGCGTACATCTACAATGAAATAAAGATAACAATTTAATTTCAATACGATGTTTATTAAAAAAATTCGAGGTTTCTGTTCCGCAAAAGCATTTATAACATCATGAAAGTTTGAAGACCAGGCTATAGAATTTTCAATAGATAGAATAGCCAAGTTACATAACCCGTCTTGTCTGATAAGTTTCTTAAATAGGTTTTTATCAATTTTAGTTTTGAAAATGATCGTTCAGCACTAGCTGTAGTCACAGGAATTGTAAGAATTAAAATTAATGCAGTGCATACTTCAGGAAAGCTGCAGAGCATAAAATTATTTTTTATTATTAATAAATCAGCAAGGTCTCTAATACAGGAAGATTTTTCTATTTCGTGTCTGAAAGTGGATCAAAAACTGAGAATATCTCTGGCAAATGATTCAGATATGTCTTTTATATATCTCAACAAATTCTAGACCTTTTTATTAATAGATCAGTGTTATTTAAAATTTTTAAAGTGGAAGGTTGCAAAAGAATGCGATTTCAGTTGGTATGTATAATGATGTCCAATACTCGATAATATATGTTCACTTTGAACAAACTTCCAGGATCTTGGAGACGCTCATCTTCGCGAAACTGATCAAAATGGCGTTTTACCTTCCACTAACGAGTTTTAGAAAATTCAGGGGTGATGGATCATTTTTCTGCTACACTATTTGCTTCCATTTTTAAATTCATGTCGATACCTTTCCAATTCTTCTGGACAATGTTTCTAAAGTTTTAAGGCAATGAAAGGTCGGCTTTAGACTGAAGTGCTATAGAGGCTGCATCGATAGTAAGTAGGATCTTGCAATGGTAAACCAATAACATAATAAAATTGTAGTTTTCGATCTTCTTTTTGAGTCAAACAGCTTTATTTCTTTCATCTGATTTGCAATTTAATAAAATTGTTTTGGTTACCGCTTTTTGGACTTCAATAAACCGAACTTTTAAAGCAAAAACAGCATCATAACATCCTGCCCATATGGGTTTAATGTTTTTAATGTTAATGAAGTTGATGACTCACTTTCTTTATTAGATATAAAACTTCATAAAATATTCCGTATTTTGATACTATCCCCAAAAAATATATGAATTTTTGAAGTTTTAAAAATATTTTGCATATCAAAAACCTCTCTCACTGTATAATTGAGTACTAGATTTAAATTATGAGTAGCACAGTGAACATATACGGCATTTGGTTCAACATCTTTTATGAGTTTTTGAACTCCACCATAAGTAACTTACATTGTGTTAGCACCATCATATCCTTGTCCTCGACACTTAATTAGAGGAATAGTTTTGACATTTATGGATTTAATGATTTGCTTGGATATCGCTAAGGCAGTTTGATCCTTAACTTCATGAAATCTTTCTTTAATGACAAGTGCCTTTGGGATCCCATTACAATGTATTTCGATCATACAATAACGGTAAAGTTCACACATTTGAACAATTTTTGAAGTATCTTGAGTTGTAGCGAATATGATAGAGTAGAATGGTGCGACATTTATTTAATTTATGAGTGCATTTTCTACTTTTAGAACCAAGACAGAAATTACCTCATTTTGTATTTTTGGACTTAAGTATTTTATCTGGTCCTTTGGTTTACTTAACAATTCTTGTAAAATTTGATCGTATTTTCCTAATAAGTCAACAATACTCAAAAAGTTTCCTTTGGAGCTTGGATCACTGCTATCTGCGGTGTGACCACGAAAGGCTAAATTACACGTTGAAAGTGTTAGAGTAACATCAAGGAGCCTAGAAAGTGCTTGGCGCCAAACAGATTTTTCTTTTTTGATCATAGACTCTTGCTCTTCATCGAATATTCCATTTAGCCGCCACTGTTGATACGTAAGACAGGAATCCAGATGAATTTTTGATGTCTTGTGTCTTTTGTCTTTCTACAATGTTTCCAGTCGTCATAGCCCACAATCCATACATTTTGTATTTTCTTAGATGCCCAATTTGCGAATAACCAACACGTTTCACAATACGCCTTCTGAAATATTAAAGAATAGGATAGCCATGTACGTTCAAGTTTCACGCCAGACTTAGAAACAATATAGTAATATTTTTCTAGAAAAGATTTATTGTCACTATCTTTTAAGAAATGGCCCGTAGGTTTACAATGTCCATTTTCAATCAAGAACCTTTTCCCTTGATCAGTTAACTCTTTAAAATTACCCTTATCAGTAACATATGGCGAAGATACAATATTGTTCATGCTAAAATATAATTATTTTTGATATTTGATAGTAACTTGTTGTGGTTGTTCTGAATCTGGATAGTCACTAGTGTTGGGTGCTGCATCTGATAATTCTGGTATACTTTTAGTAAAGTCCAATTCTTCACTTTTAGAGCACTGTTCACTCGACTTTTCATTATTGAAGTCATCATTTTTCAAGTACTGACTAATTTTAGGTAGCTTTTTATTTTTTTCTTCAGTCTCCCATTTTGTCTTTCGTTTTTTGCTCCCACTTAAATATTTTCTGGAACTAGACATTTTAATATCTAGCTTTTACAATCAACTTTACTTTACAACCATTTTCATATTCAATAAAAGAACAAATACGAAAAATCAAAGATACAAATCACCAGACATCAATTGTCAAAATAATCACACAAAAAATACGCAGTCAGTAGAGCTCTTATAAAAAAATATCAAATCCGGAATTCCCCTAACATAGTGTTGCTAGCTCGCCCCAGCAGCAGCGCCACGAAAAAAGTGAAACAAAACGGGTAATTCCCCGATCATAAATGGTCACCCGCACTGCCAACGTTTCGCGACAAAATATGTAGGATCCAATGGATGCGTTCTAAAATAAATAGAGATGTATAATTACCGGTATTTTGATTGATGATTTTTTAACAATCATAAGTACGTAATTTAATTGTATTATGGTCTCTAGTTGTCTCACATTGGATTTTAAGCAGGACTTAAAAATATACTTTTCAAATAAAATAAAATACCCAGGTACAACGTAAAAAAATATTTTTGAACTGGCGGCCTCTTGGACCGGGGCCCTCTGGACTCGGGGGCCCGTGGCATTTTGCCAGCCCTGCCACCCTATAGTTACGCCACTGTGCATTCTATAAATTACGAATAAATAAATTTACCCTTTCTTCGTTCCCATGAAAAGGATTTTGTTGTTTCTTGGAAAATACGTCTTTTATTTTTTTATTGTAATTTTTATTATTACTGCTTTACTAATATATTATCAATATTGTTACTAATAAACTTTTCAATGTTATTTATACAGGTTATATCGTAGCTACTAAAGACATGAAAGAATACACTATCACTGTTAGTTTACTTAAAAACTTTAATTTACGGCAATCTTTAATAATTATATCGTAATCATCGCAATTATAAATTAGAACTGTTAACTTCGATATAATAATAACCGTAGTTATTATATATGCAACAATTAATTCGATGATAACGTTACCGGAAGCAATATTTACATTTTTTTCTTAAGTATTAGAAAGTGGAAACTTAAAACAAACTAATTTTTTTCCAAATAAATCTTCCAACCGTTGCGCGTTATAGTTTGGATATGCCATAAATTTGTTACATTTCATGGTATGAACTTGACACACTCCGCCGCCTCGCTTATGATCTCGTACGATTTCATAATGACGGTTCCGTGTAAAACGTGCAGTTTAGACGTCATTAGAGAAAAACGAACTGCTCACTAGTCTCTTATTACAAGTAAATCGTGTAAATTTTGAGATTGAATTTGTTCACAATGAACAATATAAAATTGGTGACTCATTGTATCTATGAACCCACCTACAAACCAACCTGTTTTTTCTGGGCTTTTCGGTGATTTCTTTTGTTGGAAAAATGAAGAAAACCATCCTGGATTTTTTGGCGGGCACTTTGTCGTCTTTGGTTTTGGTCGTTTTGTTGTTTTAGGACGCGGAGTTGAACGCCGTAGAGTTGGGTTCGGTTTTCGAGACGTTGTAGAAGGACGTCGTGTTGTTTGTCGATGTGTTGATGGTCGTCGTGTGGATGGTCGACGTGTTGAGATCGGTCGCGGCCGATGCTGTGGTTTCGGTTTCTTTGTACTAGACTGTCCTAAATCTGGAGCCTCCACCAATAGGTACTGATCTCCAATTTGAAGCACGGGTTGAGGAGTGGCAGAGTAAGGCGCTTTCGTTACAATGAAATTCGTATGACTTTGTATACTAATGTTTGTTGTTTTGATAAATTTGTCATTATCACTTGTTGTTTTGATAAATTTGTCATTAT
>JACEII010000039.1:3569838-3632785 GCA_014332785.1 Antheraea mylitta
GATAAATTTGTCATTATCACTTGTTGTTTTGATAAATTTGTCATTATTGTTTTTATGAGTATCTTTTGTCACATTCAGTTTAGGTTTATCTCGTATAATCACTTTAGCACTAGTTGTTTCGATAGAATCGTAGTCATCCCAGAGTGAATACGAATCAGAGTCAGAGTAATAGTCGTCAGGGTAAGTGGGTGGATAAGCGGCCACCGCGCAAGCCATCAAAGCGAGCAGCGTCATCGGACGCGCCATTTGACGAACGTGTGTGCATGGCGAAGTGCGCGCGCACTGTACATTCCTGTAACTGGCGCCACCACCACACGGCTGCCACTGCCTTCCACACCACTATCATTATGCGACGCTTCGCTTTCGACGCGTCTGAATCACTAGGTCATCATAAAGTCTATATTTACCATTGCTACTGCTTAGTAATGATAAGTATGGTCCGGTGGTTAAATAAATTTCGTTTTAACTATAAAACATTCAGACCTTAAACGTAGAAAATCATTATAAATCACATCTTACTTCGCATAGATGTCCGTAGATAAGACTATGATCATGATAAAATACTACACCGACTATAAAGCTAATGTACTAATTTAAATAAGAAAGTAACTTAATTTTTAAGATCATTAAAGCGATAACATTATTGATTAGTTCAAAGGCCAAAAAAATTATGGGTGTTACAACCCAATGATATTTAATTAAAAAATGATTAACTGATGTTTCTAAGTATCTCTTTGTGGTATTACTGTCCAAGCTTCAATTACAATGATTTTTCTGGTTGAATGTCATCAACTAAAAGACAAATGCCGAAAGTCTTTCTCTACACTAAAGCATAGATTATAATTTTACGATACAATTTAAAAGTAGTAATGTTACCATTATTTGAAAACTGTGAATTCATTGAAAGTAACAAATTATACACTTGTGAATGTTTACTATTAATTTAGATCATAAACTATCGTGACGACAACGAGTGAAATGTAAGGAAATGTAGTTCAAATGACACGGTTGGTCTCCTAGCTCGTGCGCTCGCGATGCCGTGCGTTTAGGGATGTAAGTACAATAAAATCTCGATATTTATATCAAAAGCAACTAAATATCGATATCGATACCACCCGTTTTAACACAGTATAATTAAAATCTTAATAAGTATATGTGACTGTAGCAATAACCAACTACGTTGGAAAATATAATACAATTATATTTGTTAAAGCATATTTATCAATATTTATTTTATATATTTTATAAGGCTGTTATAGTTACGTGGCCCTAACTTAGTTGTTATTTTCTTGTACATCGAGAATACCCCTGACTCTACTCCATTGAACAAATCCATCCAAGGCTGCCTGGAAGAAATTGCTAATAACAATACGGCTGCTCATTGTATCTATAACAAAACTTGAAATGTTTTTGTAATTAATTTGGTGTACAATAAAGTTTAAATAAATAAAACCACTGCTTATAGATGTACATTTATTATTTCCCAATTCCCATCTATCTCAATAGATGTCTTTGCTTTAGGTGACTATCACCGAAACATTGTTATCTCATTCTGTCTAATTTTATGTATCCATGTTTAATTTAAAAGCTTAAATGATATTTATAACACTTTATATACAGGACTCTTATATAATTTATCAATTGAAGAAATATATTTTTTTCTATAAACCAGCCGATACACGCGACTTTATCTGCATTGTTTATTATCCTCATAATAGATTTTATTTAGAGGTAAAAACAAAAAATATACCTTGGTAACGAAATGTGTTTGTAAAGAATGTTATTCGTACAGTGTGCCTCTTCTGCGCATAGGCACCACACCACTTCACACATCGTTGAACGCGTAGTTCTTGTAAAAATGATAATTTCTTAAAACTTTAACAACTTTATATTAAAGAAAGATATCGTGATAACTGCTTTTTTGGATAAGGCACCAGTGTCTACAAATGAAAAAAAAAAACGATTCAGTAGTTTTTGCGTGATACGCGCACAACGCTAGACTTTTTAACTTTATTTTTGGCAATCAATCTTTCAGATTATTACTGCCATTGTCACGTAGTCAATAATATTACAAGCGTCGTACGATCACTACAATATTAAGCGTCGTGTGAATCAATATTCTAACAAGGTGGTGGATCCCTTATTAGAACCTTCCAGGGAATTTTTGTGGCATCTCAGAATTTAATGCTCCGTAGTACATTTATGCACAATAAACTAATTATATTAAGTAAAACACCACCAAATTACCAAAATATAAAGTCAAGTAACACAAGATTATGAAAAAAATATAAAATCCACTACATGACAGACTAAAATCCCGCCAAAAACTCCAACGCTAGACTTTCTTCACTTTTTTCTTCTTTTTCTTGTGTTGGCTCCGCAGAAGCACTTGCCAGTGTCAATGTTTTCTATCAACGGACGTTATAGTACAATAATATTACAAGCGTCGTGTGATTATTTCAATATTCTAACAAGATGGTGGATCCCTTGTTAGAACCTTCCAGGGAGTTTTTATGGCATCTCAGAATTTCATGCTCCGCGGTGTTATTTTCCATTCACTTCACATATGCACAATAAACTAACTATATTACGTAAAACACCACCAAATTTACAAAATATAGAGTCAAATAACACGAGATTATGAATAAAATATAAAATCCACTACGTGACAGACTAAGATCTCGCCAAAAACTCTTTCTTCATTTTATTTATATATAAGTGTATATTGTATTAAAACTTTCAATATATTAAATACCTTTTTTCTATTGTTAGTGTCGTTTTTTCTACACACGTAGAATAAGGCAAAAGATAAAATTTTTGAAAAGAAGTATAACTATTAGCGTGTATATACATACTTTTTTAATTAATTTATTATTTTGTAATTTAATTTAACTATTTACTATTTTAGAATTATCGATGTTGATTGCTGTTATTAATTGTAAGTTTTATCAATCTCGAACAGGTGGCGCTTAAAATTATTTTGTTGACAGAAATCTGTAGGTACGACTGTTTTATATCCATATATTAATATGTGAAGCAAAATTTTTGTAGCCCTTTTAACTTATTTCCCGTCAACGGATGAACTTGAAATTTGCCATAGTTAAAGTTTATATGGCAGAGAAGTGCAGAAAGTTATTTATTTTATATAAAATGCATTAGAAGTACATTAAATTAATTAAAATATCCACTACTCACATTACTACTCGGATTTTACATAACATATACACATATGTAAAAAAGGCATTTTGGGGTGTAAGGGGTGTCGAGTAACATCTTAAGACTTGAGACACCCAAGCCAACCTCACCTGCACGTGGTGCACCCTGCTGATCAACGAACGAGGCAATGGCGATAGCGGGGTGGTAGGGTTTTACAGCCCGACTGGGTCGCAACCACCATGTACATGGCGAAAAAGCCCGTCATAGTGACCCGCTTTTGCGCGTCGCGTTTCGGGATCAGCCTGTGCATATCCAGTACCAGGTGACTTTCGTCATTATGGCCGGCATGACAGCGGCGAACGACGATGGATGATCTGTCTCTCGGTGGTCGCCACTGTTTTTGGATTGTACTATGCTTACCATCAGGTATAGTGCAGTCACTTTGTCGTGCTACAATAAAAAAAAAAAAAAAAAAAAAAAAGGCATTTTGACAGCCGTCAATAATTATAAACTTCAAAAAAGGTTGTGAAGGAGGTTGCTATGCTCGACTATATGTATTTTTTAACTCTTACGTTCTAATTACCATTTTTCATCCTACATTCAACAATGATATTATAAAATACTAGCCTCTGCCCGCGACTTCGTTCGCGTGGAATAGATATACTAACCCTAACACTAACACGCAGCAGTTCTCAAAAGGAAAAAACATCCCGATTTTGAAACATTTTTCATCTGTACTCCGCTCCTATTGGTCTTAGCGTGATTATATATAGCCTATTACCATTCTCAATGAATGAGCTATATAACACTGAAAGAATTATTCAAATCGGACCTGTAGTCCCTGAAGTGTCAAAATGAGCCAAATAATACGTTGTATAATCAAAATAAGAATTTTGTTCATAAAAGTAATCCATGACTTAGACCTCCGCGGTTACAACGTTGCAATTCAACCTCATGTAGCATCAAAAAAGAATTTATTTTCAAAAGCTAATGGTAGTATTGATAATATCTTTGTCTTGGATTCACCATTTGAACATTCAATACATAGGATTGTGGATCCATTACTTTTCCAAACGATGATACTGGACATATTTCTTGGGCACTATTTTTTATAATGAACTGACTACATTTAATTCAATATCACCCAGAAATACCCACCCATGGTGTCGTGTCAAATTAATTGAAAATTGTGTCATGGGTTGTGATAAATTTCTTTATTTTCGTAAAGTTATGTTTGCTTAAAATTTGAGAGCTTTTTCCACGTGGTTTTTGTTTCAAATTTATAATTAATTTCAATTTTCATTTACACATAGATTTTTTTAAATGTATATATAATTAAAGATCATGACAAATAAGTATGACAATAAGTAGCCATGATGAAAACCTTTGATTAAAGAAGTATAATACCCTTTGACAAAAGAATCCTAATAAAGTTCAAAGTTAAAATTCAAATAACTATGGTCGAATGTCGACCACTGGGCGCCCACTAGTATCTTATAGATGGACCAAGTTCTAAAACTTATTTTCTTTTTAAACTCCAGTTTATTTTATGGCAGCTAGTATATAATATAAGAATAGTATTAATACGGACTAATAAATAATATACAAACAGTTTCTATATATAACAAATATTTAAATTTAGCAGTCTCGATCTAATGACTTTATTTTATTTACTTAAACTTAAACGGAAGTCACGATATGTTTTGAGGAGGTTTTTAGGATCAAAGAATGTTTCGAAAATGTGCATTCATCAATGATATAAAGAAAATTTTCTCCGTTTATGCATATATAATTGTATGTATAATGAAAATCTCAATTTTACTTAGCTTTGATATCCAATTTGAGGTATAAGTGGGCGTAGGCCCATACTAGGTTACTTATACATTGAATTAAATAGATTCTTTGTCATTTTTAGGGTTTGAGATTAATATTACAAGGGTTATACAGTGTCTTATAAGAGAACTCTAACCTCGTAACTCATATTTTTTGTATACTTTGTATATTTTAACTACTGACTTTATCAGTTTAAAAAAAGACCATTTTCACTTGATGTTAGATGACGTTTTGACTAATTTGGTAACTGTAGCTGCCAGAAAACAGTAACCTTTTTCCCAGCTCAATCAATTGTATACTTTTGAATACCGCAATTAAGCGTGTATCCCTTATATTCTTGCCCTGGCAGACTGCTAACAATATAGTCACATCACATCTCTCCTTAAATTAAAATTCCCTAAACCGCAGCAATGGAGACTCACTTCTTCTCTCTCCTCTCCACTCCCCCCATTTCCTCAATTCTCCCATCCCCCAAACACAGGCTGGCAACTCACTTGCGACTCCCTTGGTGTTGCTAGTGTCTATGGACGGCGATAATCACTAAACATCAGGTGACCCGCCTGTTCATTTGCTTCTTATGATATAAAAAAAGAAATCAATGATTTGACAAACTTCCCAAAGCATTCATGATCTCTCTAGCCGGATTGTGGTCCTACGCCTTCCAGCCATATGTAATATTTAAAATTCCATTATCTAAAATTACTTTACAAAAACTTTTAGAGTTATCATCATTACATATTATAAAACAAAGTCCTCTGCCGCGTTTGTCTGTCTGTCTGTTCGCAATCAACTCAAAAACTACTGAACGGCTTTCATGTGATTTTCACCAGTAGAAGTGATTCATGAGGAAGGTTTAATTATATAATTTGTCAAGGTTTTTTTTTATTATCAGAGCGGGACAACGTCCATTAGGCCCACTAGTTATAATTCGCCAACAAGAGATAGGGGAGAGTAGGATAATTGAGAACGGCGGGTAATTGGGGATCAGTTAGATAAATAGTATATCTCCCCGTACTACACTGTCGCGAATCTATTCTACGGCTGAATGCAGAGCCATTCATTGCGTATGCGAAAGTGGGATTGAAACAAGTCGAACAATTATTTTTGTATATTTGATATAATTTTTGTCATCAGTTATAACACACGTAAGTATCATATTTTTGCGTTCAGAGGTATTGTGTTTTTGCTCATATCATACACACAGTATCTGTTTTCAAATGCAACATAGTTTGAAGGTAATAAAAAATGCTTTTGAGAGTGGCTGCAATTTTTATGTATATTGACTGATTCGGGTAATTGGGAACGGCATTAGGTGAGTAATTTGAAACGTTCCCAATTACCCCTTACCCACCTAATCATATCATAGTACTGCTGGTTGATTGTCTAAAAATATTTACATTTTACAAATGATTTCAGATGCCTCGTAATTACGTAAGAAAGATCGATCAAACGTCTTTCTTAATTACCTCATACCATTTTCATTTCCTCCACAGGATGATCAATTACCCCATAGGGTATCGGATAAACAGGAACGGCAATGTTTTTTGTTTTAGTTTATATTTTTATTAAAACTTAAATCTAAAATAACGTTTTATGACTACTAAGTATATAAATAGATAACTAAAGTTCATGTAGCAATAAAATTTGATTTCGTTTCGTTTCGTTTGAAGTTAAGTGTTCCCAATTCCCCCACTCTCCCCACACGTGTATATTGCAAAGTGCGTCGTTTATAATTATTTTTATTATGTTTTTTGTTCAAAATAACCACTTCGAAAACAAGTAGTCTCTTCATTATAATATATATTGCTATTCCTGAAACATTCCACAGGAAAACATGTAATTAGGACGTGTATTTATTCGAACTATGAGCTATCTATCAAAGGTCAATGAGGTTATTGAAACTATTTGAAAATAATAACATTTTTCTAATTTCATAGGTATTTAATTTGACTATTGTGTTTTTCAACTAATATAATAATTCAATCTCAGACTTAAATCTCTAAAATATACTAAGTTTAGTTGTTTGTAGTGATTCATAGTTCCATATTACATAATTTATTATCAGACTATGTTACAATATATACTACACCAATAATATTCATTTTTCACCATTAACTCATAATAATAATAGGTAACAAAATGTAGCTATAAATTTTATATATTTCATGTTTTCCACTAATATACATTAACGTGTTGTGTACTCACTTTCACCGTATTTAACGAAATGCAGCTGCTTCTGTGTTACTAATTAGACGTTGATCCATTTTATTTTAACTAGTAAATGTTGTAGTTACACTTATGACTTTACTAAAACTTACTTTAAACATTGGTTCTAATAATTGATCGATTTTTTTTTCATTACAACGGTGTATAAAACCTGTCTTTGAAAATTTACTTATATACGTTTTGTCACTACCCGTAACGTGGTTTTTAAAAATTTACTCATGTTATGTAGGGCACCATACTAACTTTAATCCATTCAGTTAAATGTCATTTAAATAACAAAAATATCCTCAAACTGACCCTTATGAAGGTCATATTTGAGCTGTTTTGTTATTCGATTAAATAAAGTAATTGTGTAACTACTTCTTATAAATTCATATCAAATTGATATACATCGTGCAATTGACAATGCTATTATACTCTGGCACTACCTACAATTCTACTTCTTTCTTATAAATTCATATAAAATTTATATACATCGTGCAATTGACAATGCTATGCTCTGAAACTTCCTACATATCTATTTATTTCTTATAAATTTATATCAAATTAATATATATCGTGCAATTGACAATGCTATACTCTGACACTACCTACACATCTACTTCTTTCTTATAAATTCATATAAAATTAATACACATCCTGCAATTGACAATGCTATGCTCTAATACTACCTACATATCTAGTTCTAAGGCCATGGCAATATATTGTTTGGTGCCTTTACGCTAGTTGTTATTCGGCTCGATCAAAAAACGAGGCGAAACTCTAACTCAAGCTACCAGCAGATAGTTCTTTTGAGACAAAAAAGTTTATTATTAGCTAAATCTATATCATATCATTAAACAACAACGATTCTGGCATACTTTTGTATAGAACATAACTCAAGGTGCTGGCTGGCAAACTCCAGTAGCTAGAAAAGTAGTACAAGAATAAAAAACATGCGGTGTTATTTCAAGAAAGTTAGATACGTATTAAATATTTGCTTTGAAAAGGTTTCGTACTTAAATACACCGCGGTCGCCCGAAGCAAGTTTACTTTATCCTGTTTTCGCAAGTCTAAACTAACCTAACCAAAGCGAGACAAAGTGCAAGATGGCGAACATTCAGCCAGCGCGGTGCAATTAAAACGTAACCTTTTTAAAGCAAGTACTTAATACGTATTTAACTTTTTTGTAGTAAAACCGATAATTTTTTATTATCACGGTAGAAGTTAGTTGTACATAGTTACGAAAACTCAGTTAAAATATTAAGAAAGTAACTTATATCTTGTTATAACACCTGATACAAATTAGTTTAAAACAACTACAACAATGTTTTTTTACATATTTTTATTTATGTATTTTTTTATCACGACAGAATTTAGTTATGCACACACAAACAAAGACTACGTCCATTTTATTGTATACTAGCTAACCCGTGCGACTTCGTCTGCACCCAACCAGTTATTACTGGTTCAATTGTACTTTTAAACGCAAAACATCTTAAAAAATTAAACCCTGATTGTAGAGGCACCTACCGCTTCCAGTTGTGAATCCAAACTATCCAGGCACTCACTCAAACATATACTCAGTTGGTAGGTCAAGTAGTAGGTAGTCTCTACATATCTTCTGACTAACTTCATCACTTAACATACTTTAAAAACTAAACATTATCTACATTGTTTTTCCATTTTGATTTAGTTGTTTATTTTATAAAAAAAAATGTAAAGTGTACGTAAATAGATTATTTTTGGCCTTTCTATATCGACAAAAAAGTCCACCCCGATTATACATATCAAAAAATATTTACTGTACAGATTTGGCCCAGTTACAGTTTTATTAATGTGTAGATAACTAGATTTCGATTGCGCATTAATGATATATAATGAGAAATGGTATATACTTCGGAAACAATAAATATTTTTTCTGGAAGATAGGTCGTCGTGGAGTTTCTTCTCGCCCACCCCTTGTGGGGGCGTGCGGGGTGTCAGCGTCAGGGTGGCCCCTCTAGCTGAGGCTTCACTCGCCTCCCGCAACTACGGGAGGGTATTCTGTTTCGGGGGGGGGGCCGTCTTTAAACGGCCTGCCCCTGTGGGTGTCTTGTCCTCTTTCCCTCTCTCTCTCTCACTGGCTCTCTCGCTCGGTCGTCGACGGCTGTTGCGTTGAGGTGGCGACAGCCGGCCTTCCTTTCCTTTCTAGCGTCCATCTGCGACATGTGCGCTCTCCCTCTTCGCGGATCAGTCGCATGTGGGCTTTAATTTTGCCCTCCCACTCGGCTTCAATTTTTTGGGCTTCTCCTTTTGGTGCAGACTTCATTTTTTCCTCTTTGGCGTCCAATAGTTTCTTGTAGCCTCCCATCAGCTCATCGAGCCGGGCTTCCTCCTCGGGTAGGAGCTGGTATTGTTTGGGGCCTTTCTTTTTCCTACGGGTTCTCCTGGGTCCCCTTGTAGGAGGATCGTTGGCGGGCGCCATAAGGCTGGCCGCCGCCGATTCTTCAACTCCCCGGGGGGTCGTGGTGGTCTGCGTGGGTCTCCCGGTAACTGACCGGGCCACGGTGCCTGCGCGGAGGTTTCTGAGCTCGCGTTTGAAGACGGGGCATCTCTTCTTGTCGTTTGCGGTGTGGGCGCCCCCGCAGTTGGCACAGGTCGCCGTCTCTTCTCTGGGGCGTTCACATTGGCGGGCGGCGTGAGGTCCGCCGCACCGCACACAGGCGATGGGTCTATGGCATTGTAGAGAGGAGTGCCGGAACTGCTGGCAGCGGAAACACTGCGCCTGCCGGCGAGCTCCTCTCCAGGCTTCAATCTGTATCTCAGGCATGCTCATCAGTGTAGATACATTGTAGATAGCTGGTATCAGCCCTGGTGTTCTCGCGAGCACGACGAAGTAGATGCACCCGCTTCTACCGCGCCGGCCGTTTATTTCTCTGGCATAATTCACCACGAACCCCTCTCTTCGGAGGGCCACGGCGATGTCTTGTGGACTTATCCCTCGTGGCAGGCCGCGGATCGCGACCTTGAGGCCTTGCTGAGTGTGGGGCGTATAGGTAAACCAAGACGCCCCCTCAAGCTTCTCGACGTCCTGCGGGATGAAGCGCACTCCGTTCCCGTAGGCGCGAACGTTGGGCCCGTGCCCCAACTGATCCGCCAGTTGTGGGAGTAGCCGGACCCAGTCGTGGGTGCTCTCGACCACAATAGGCGGGTAGCGCGGGCCTTTCGCGTCGGGCGATGCAGGCGTTAGTATTTCGTCCGCGGCGGCAGCACTGTCGCGCGGAGGCTGCAGATTAGGGTTCCGCGGGCAGTCGACCGACGTAGTACGCGGATCGCGCGCAGGCGGCGCTGCGATCGACGCGTAAGTAGGCTGCTCGCGGGCAACCTCTCGCGACGGAGCGAGGGCGGGTGCGGGTGCGCGCACCGGCGTCGCTGGGTTGGGGTCTGTGCGCAGTTGAGGTGTCTGCGCGGGTTGCGTGATGCAGGCTCTCTTCTTCAGCGGGGCTTCAGCTGGTGTAGGCGATGTTGGAGAGGACGCGCGATCGGACACGGGCCCAGCTTCGGGTTCGCTGCGCTTACGGCGCAGCGCTCGACCGAGCGGGCTAGTCGGCGCGTCGGAGTACGCGGGCGGCGCGAGCTTGCCGCGGGCTGCGCATGCGAGCGCGGCCTTATCGGACGCGGAAGGCAGCTTTCCACTTGCGGCGGCTTCTTGGACACGCAGGAACAGCGCCATCCAACGGAGCATCCCCTGCGACAGAGCCCCAGCTAAAATTAGCTGGGCGAGAGTGAGAATATCACTCTCGTACGCATCCGTCGCAGCGGACGCCTCGCCGGGCAGCAACTGCCGCGCGTCCGGAGTCGGCGTGCTGGGAACAGGCACGGAGGTGCGGGGTCCAGTGGGCGTAGCGGTGGTCGATGTAGAAGCGGTGTCGGGAACCGTGGGCTGGCCAGGGGTCGTCGTGCAGGGGTCTGGTTGGCCCTGAAAAGGGCCTTTTGTGGATCGTCGGCTCGACGCAAGAGGCGGAGCGGACGAAGGGGCGCTTGACTTGCGCATCGTCGCGTAGGTCGGAGCAGGCGGCGCTCGCGGACGACCTCGTACGCGCAGACGACGGAGCCGTCTGAAGATAGGTACTTTATTTCCTTTTATTTATACCTTTGAAAACGTGTCTGCAAAAGACCTGTAAGCCATAGTCGTGATGCTGTATGCATGAACGTGTCCACTATAATCACCGGTTCCTACTATGAATGTATTGGCACGAAAAAACAATACGGAACACTACTAGTCACAGCTGTATGTATGGCAAACTGGAATTCATCATCTGTCGTCACAGCACGGTCGTTGTATAATGATGGTCCATGGCGGAACGGTTTTGTGGTCATAGTTGTGGTTATATATTAATGTATACATAGAATATTATTCTGCATATTTCGATACGACTACGGTGATAGTATGTGGTTCATTATTTTAGGTTAAGAATTTTACAGTTTATTTAAATTTTACTGCGATGATGACTTAGTTCATTGGCACGAAACCTTTTTTTAAATGGGCCACAAACACGTTTCAGTCATGGTGTCGCGGGCCGCAAACTACAAATATTTAGATATTAAATTAAAAAAAAAACTGGAATCTATTTAATTTACTTAATAATTTACTCAGCGTGCTCATAGTTCTCCTTATGGATACGAAATTTAAAATAATTGAAAACTAGTGGGCGCCCAGTGATCGACATTCGACCCTAGTTAACTGATTTTTTAAACTTTGAACTTGTTAGGGTTCTTTTGTCAAAGGGTATACTTCTATAATCAAAGGCTTTCATCATGGCTACTTAATCATTTGCCATTTTTCATTTTACATTTAATTATATAAACATAAAATATAATCTAAATGAAAATTGAAATTATTTATAACTTTGAAACAAAAAACAGGTGGTAAAAAAGCTCTCAAATGCTAAGTAAATATAACTTTACGAAAATAAAGAAATTTATCGCAACCCATGACTTTGCCCATGACAATCTTCAATTAATTTTACACGACACCATGGGTGGGTGGTATTTCTCGGTGATATTAGATTAAATGAAGTCTGTTTATTATGAGAAATAGTGATATGGCCAGTATCATCTTTTGGTAAAGTAATTGATACACAGTACAATCAAATGATGAATCCAAAACAAAGATGTGTTTAATACTACCATTAACTTTTAAAAATAAATTCATTTTTGTTGCTACATCAAGTTGAACTGCATCATTGTAACGGCGAAGGTTTAAGTCATAGATTACTTTTTATTGTCACCTAAAAATTTTGACATCCAATAAAACCAAGGAGAATTCATTAATATTTATTTCAGTGGTTCCATAAGTGTACTAAAGATAAATTGTTTATCAATTAATTATTAATGTATATATTTTATGAATTCACTTATTATATTATTATTATAAAATTAACCTATAATTTGACCAGTTAAATTTAAAGAGCATGTAAGTTATAAAACGTAAGTCGTGTTATAAGTATTATAATAATAATTACATGTTGAATGTATGATGAAAAAGGGTAATTGGAACGTAAGCATAAAAAAAATACTACAGTCGAGCATAGTAACCTCCTTCGCAACCTTTTTTGAACTTACTTTAAAAATTGATACTGAACTTCAAAAATTGATAATGTGTTCCGACATCGCGTCGATGGAAGTTGGTTCGAATCCTAACAAATGAGTCAATAGCAAACCCTATCAATGCAGTAGGTCTTTTGTAAGGCTGTCTCACCAAACAAACCAAAGATGGTAAATCTGTCGCCAAGCACCTGCTAGTGTGTTTCCGTATATACACTTGAAAGCCAGCCCCCTGTATTTTTTTTCGAACTGACTACGCTATTGATCTAGCAAGGTCTTAACAGCTTCACCGGAATATAGCCAGCCCTCTGTAGGTTTACTGTGTTTATCATATTATAATACTACGTCAAACGCTAGAACCTATTTTCTTTGTACGATAAATTGATGTAGTTTAAATCATAAAGGTAAGATATGTATGTAGTATTAATGGTTATTTAGATCTCTTTATTTTGTCCAACCATTTACGTTTATTCAATGTTTTGGAGAGAGTATTAAATAGAAAAAAGTATGAAATAAATTTATGCAGTAATATACTTATAAGCCAATGACAAAGGTAATTCTTTTTCGACTTCATTTATCAGCAATTATTAGCAATATCATTTATCGTGGGATGTAAGGGGTGTCGAATAACATCATAAGACTTGAGACACCCAAGCCAACCTCACCTGCACGTGGTACACTCTGCTGAATAACGAACGAAGCAATGGCGCAAGCGGGGTGGTAGGGTTTTACAGCCTGACTGGGTCGCAACCACCATGTATATGGCGAAAAAGCCCGTAATAATGATTCGCTTCTACGGGTCGCGTTTCGGGATCAGCCTGTGCATATCCAGCTTTTTATAGGCCGGCATGATAGTGGCGACCGGCGATGGACAGTGTGTCAATCGGTTATCGTTGTTATTTTTGGATTGTACTGTGCTTACCATCAGGCATAGTGCAGTCACTTTGCCGTGCTACAATAAAAAAAAGCAACCTCACTAAATTAGTTAAAATAATATACCTATTACATACTACACCCTGAGTATAAATTTATCTACTATTTTATAAAGAACTACCGGATCTGGCGGCCGTTATCCCGCTCTGATAACAAAAAAAAACTTGACAAATTATATACTTAAACCTTCCTCATGACTCGGTTTATCTACTGGTGAAAACTGAATGAAAATCCGTTCAGTAGTTTTTAAGTTTATCATGAACAGAGGTATCACACAGATGTGGTAGAGGACTTTATTTTAAAATATGTAGTGATATGTAGTAACAATGTGAATCGAATAAACGGTTTTTAAATTACACTGACAGATGGAACGGTGGAGAGATATTTCGTTTTATAATTTATATTCCAAAGGTTATAAGTACTGGAATTATAATTCGCAATAAATAATTCTAAAAAGTGACCACATATTAAAAGTGCAAACTAAAATTTTTCACCATATTAATTTTCAATTTTTAACTATTAGTAATTAATATGCAGTACAAATTGTTACACATTTAAAATATTATATTGAATAAAAACATACGCGTATTATATAAAACTAATCTTAAATTAAGTAACTGTAACGCTTAACATAGAGGTACTCTAAATGTATACTTAACATACGTAATGTTAACTTATGATTGTAAGACGTAATGATACAAACGTAATTATTGAAACAATACACTCCTTGTCAAACAGAAAATGTGGTTGATGGCTACACACGACTAGTGGCGTCACCGACCGGACCTGTGTGTTCTCAATTTTCCGATAATAAATATATGGAGGAGTTGTTGAGGCGTGTATGCTTGGTTCACATATACGTTTCAACAACTCATACATATATGAATAGTTAGCTAAGATAGGTCGCGATTTTGCATGCAACAGGCAACAGCCAAGCTGAGGTGTGCCGTGCACCCATGAGCTGGTTGCCAAAATAAAATCGGCTGAGTGCCTTAAGCGCTCGCCTTAGTAGTCCGGTGAAGCTGTTAAGACCTTGTTGGGTCAATAGCGTATACATTTAAAAAAAAAAACCGCCCTGTGTGCGTTTTATATTGCGTTGAACCTCATAAAGTGAATAAACCCAATTATACACGAGTGATAAAGGATAAATAAGGGCTACGGGACAAGGGAAGAATCGCACGTTTTGACAATCCATGAATCCCAGAGATTCATCTTCAAATAGGTGGTGATCTTGCAAACAAAGCGCAGAAGGATGTAAATACACGACAGCGTTTCACTTCCTGTTGTAGCAATATCCAAACCCACCACCAACACCTATGTCTGCTATACCAACGCGACGTGACTGAGTAATTAGTAAGTTTATCAATCGGGCCGTGGACGCCCCGTCGTAGGGCATTAGGGATCACAATTTAAAAATGGCTATTAAAGATGAAAATGATTTCACCATAAAGGCAATAATCTCAGTTAAAAAACCAATCTAGAATAGTTAACTAAAATATCTAACAATTGTTCAACAAATTGCCCATGCGCTAAACAGAAAAACTCTCAAGTTCATTCCATAAACTTCCAACGACTGACTTTGCGATTTATTTATGGTTATCGCAAAAGTTACACACATGGGGAATTGTGCCCATTTAAAATCAAATAATCATTAAAAAATGTTCTGATTGACGTAAATAAGAATGTTGTAAAGTGTCTTGCGGTTATTTCAATGTTATAACAAGATGGTAGTTCTCTTGTTACAACTTTCCTGGGAATTTTTGTGGCATCTCAGAATTCATTGTCCGTGGTATCATTTTTCATTCACTTCACTTATGCTCAACAAACTAACCATATTACATAAAACACCACCAACTTTACACAATATAGAGTCAAGTAACACAACATTATGAATAAAATATAAAATGCACTACATGTCAACAATCCCGCCAAAAACTCCGGTGACAGAATAATAGGCAACTTCATAACTTTTCATCTGATGTTTGACAAATGACTGAAATATTACAATTCAACAACCAACTGTCATCATCAGAAATATTTTTTAAGCTTTGGAACAAAACAAATATTGAGTTTGTGAAATGGCACAATAAAGACTTTTTTATTTGCCTTCCAAACTATGACAACCATCAAAATATCTCAATACAATGATATAATTTTCAGATCGAACCACAATGACAACCATCAAAATATTAAAATTTAAATACGCGATAATTCGATATTTGAGTAATGTCGATATAAGTTGTCAATTTAAAACTCTTAGTTCAATATATGCTTCAATTAGATTGGACCCGAGTCTACCGTACCGAAGCTACAAACGTCAAAAATTTGACAGGAGAGTGGGTAGGTAGAACAGTTTACTTGGGAATATGAAATTGTTGTTTTTACTATCGTCCTCGCAATTTTCCATATTTTCTCATCATGTTTAATATTTCAATTGTTGTCAATGGACCATGACGTGTCTCACATATTGAAAAATGAGATGCCAACTTAATTAATCTATCTAATACCTTTAAACGAGCAATTCTTGTATATTTTTATATTTGTATATATTCAGGATCTCGGAAACGGCGTCAGCGATTTCCGTGAAACTTACTATATAGGTGGTTTCGGAGACGATAATTCGATTTAGCTATTTCATTCATTATAAACTTTTTTCAGGCAAATTAATTTTTGCCACCGCTGTCAAAACAAAAATAGCTGAGATGAAAATCGCCTGCTTCGGAAATACGTCTAACCCCAGTTCGAATCCGAGTGACAGCAAAAGATATGTCTTTTTAAATATATTTTTTAAAATGCTAAATTTGTGAGGTAACTCTAACAGTTATTGTAATTTATAAATATTTTTTAAGGAACCGAGTTAGGCTCGGTCGTCCTTTTTTATCATACTTACTTATCGTTATATATGAAATAATTGTTTTATCTATCTGTACTTCAATTACACGGTGGTAAGGTCCGATCTCGCCTGATCATAACCTATTATAACTTATTCTATTCAAAGAATGTTAACAAATTATATTGAACAAGTAAATCTGTTTTCATATTAATTTGCCTTTTTTCATAACGTTCCTCTAAATATATATTATCTATGAGTATGTATATTAACGAATTTTTGATAATGATTTATATTTAATCATTTGAACTCAACTGGTGACAACATCGACAGACGATGTAAAAACAGTGTGCTTTCATAAGGAGATCCGCATACTTGTACTCGTTACCAATCCAACGCGAATGACGCGTTTAAGCTTACTAGTGGGCGCCCAGTGGTCGACATTCGACAATAGTTATTTTATTTTTTAAAGTTTGAACTTTATTAGAGTTCTTTTGTCAAAGGGTATATATACTTCTATAATCAAAGGTTTTCATCATGGCTACTTAGTTAGTTGCCATGATCTTTAATTATATAAACATTTAAAAAATCTGTGTAAATGAAAATTGAAATTAATTATAAATTTGAAACAAAAATCAGGTGGTAAAGCTCTCAAATTTTAAGCAAACATAACATTACGAAAATAAAGAAATTTATCGCAACCCATGACATAATTTTCAATTAATTTTACACGGCATCATGGGTGTGTGGTATTTCTGGGTGATATTGAATCAAATGTAGTCTGTTCATTATAAGAAATAGTGATATGCCCAGTATCATCGTCTGGAAAAGTAATGGATCCACAATACAATGAAATGGTGAATCCTAGACAAAGATGTTTTTTAATACTACCATTAGCTTTTGAAAATAAATTCTTTACTGTTGCTACATGAGGTTAAATTGCAACGTTGTAACTGCGGAGATCTAAGTCATGGATTACTTTTATGAAAGTTCTTATTTTGATTTGGCTCATTTTTTTTATTAAATCATCACTTGAAGTGAGTTCACCATAAAAAATAACAAACATTACAACAATAGTTATATTTTATAATATCATTGTTGAATGTAAGATGAAAAATGGTAATTGGAACGTAAGAGTTAAAAAATACATATACTCGAGCATAGCAACCTTCTTCACAACCTCTTTTGAACTTCGTAATTATTGACGGCTGTCAAAATGTTTTTTTATTTACATGTGTGTATATGTTGTGTAAAATTCAAGCAGTAGTGTGAGTAGTGCATATTTTAATAAATTTAATGTACTTCTAATGCATTTTATATAAAATAAACAGCTTTCTGCACTTCTCCGCTACATAAACTTTAACTATGCCAAATTTCAAGTTCACCCATTCACGGCAAATAGGTTAAAAAGGGGTACAATTTTTATGCTTCACGTATTAATATATAGATGTCATCCTTGGTAACCTACATATTAATAACGAAATATAAGCAGGCTTTTGTTATTATATTAGTTATATTAATATATTGTAAACAATTTTAATATTATAGAGATACAAAGGTGCTTAAATATAGTTTTCATATTAAAGTAGCAAATAATAAAGTTCACTCGTATATGCTAAATACAAATTGCAAAAGAAAAAAGAAAAAACAATTTATAGAACGAATAAGAATCTAAATCTTTTGTATGCGTGCTCGCGGGATGGTCGCCATTATGAAAAATATTTTCAAAGCATGATTTACAAAATCTATAAGAAAATTATCGTCACCTAGTGATTTCTCAAAATAATGTCTCAACACGGTATTCGATTGACAGAATAAAATATGTATCATTATTATCATTGGCAGAGATGCGAATGTTAAGGTGGATGTGTGGTGTGACTAGAATGGATAAGATTAAGAATGAGTATATCAGAGGAAGTTTGAAAATAGCACCGGTGACAGAGAAGTTGAGAAGTAATAGGTTAGCATGGTATGGGCATGTCATGAGAAGAGATGAAAACCATGTGACTAGAAAAGTGTTGAGTATGATAGTGGATGGATATACGAGTAGAGGAAGACCGAAAAAGGTGTGGATGGATTGTGTGAAAAATGATATGTGCGTAAAAGGTGTGAATACTGAGATGACATTTGATAGGAGAGAGTGGAAAAAGAAAACATGTTGTGCCAACCCTACTTAGGTGGGATAAGGGTAATGATGATGATGATGATATAATTAATAAACTATAATATAAAAATGAGTCGCTGAATGTGTTGCTAAGCGCAAATCTCGAGAACAGCTGAACCGATTTCGCTTATTCTTTTTTTGTTGTGTTTGATATTGTCTGGAGAAGGTTCGTATGAAAAACGTATATTTTAATATACTTTAGGCGGAACGGAGATCGCGTGCACTCCTAGTTAATTAATAAATTCATTAGGCATTATACCCAAATATATTAAGTAATATCAAAATACGTCAAGTGAACATAATTAGAAATATTTATTATTAATAACAAAAACGTAGTAAAGTTTGCCCTTTGTTGCCATATCAAATCCATTAACAATCAAGGTATGTTGTGAACAAATACATAGATACACTAACATATAACAAAGAAATGATGAAAATTTTTCCACTACAATGAAATGATTTACATTCATTAAATGTGAAGTTCAGTCAACAACAGTCATTGTATAGGTTCAAGAATTTTAATAATCAATCGACTGCAAATTTCATGATATTATAATTTATTACTAACTCTATTTTACTATAATTAAGTCTTCAAACCTCTGCATAATTAATTATTGACCTGTTGCGAACATAAAAAAGTTTAAAACCAATTATCTGTTGGCATACTTTATCGAGTAATCGATTTTAAATTAACTCTTTGTCACATGTTTCTGTAATAATGTCATAAAGGAATTTAATAAAATATTGAAAATTTTCATACACGCGAGGGCAAAAGAAGACAATAATTAAATACTAGCTTCTATCAGCGACTTAGTTCGCGTGGAATAGTTACTTTGGACTATCTAACACGCAACGGAAGCTTTCAAAAGGAAAATAAACGCTGACTTTGAAGCAGTATTCATTGATATATAGGACCTTCCTTGATAAATGAGCTAACACTGAAATAATTCTTCAAATTGAACTAATAGTTCATGAAATTACCGCGTCCAAATAAACAAACCATCCAGCTTTATAATCTTTATACATAAATTTCTTCTGTACTTGTGTATGTCACAGAACTCCTCCTAAACGGCTTGATCGATTTTGATGTAATTTTGTGTGCGTGTACCAGTGGATCCGAGAATTGATTAGATTCACAATCAGACCTTTCATTATCAAGGCTGGACAACGTCCTCCCGGCCCGCTAATACTAATTTGGATTTTGCATTTTTGTTATGCACTAAGATTTATAACATAACTTAAATATAGAATGACGAAAAACGAGGGGCGTATAAAATAGATAAGTTTGTAGGGTGTACATACCTACCGTTGATATAATTCACACTAGTTCATATCATTTACAGTGTAATCAAAATGTTATTGATTTATGTGATCAATTCCTACATGAATTATTTATTGCATTTTACATTTAAAGTATTTAATTATTCGAGCACCGTTGTCAATACATACTGTATTAAAAATAAATACTAACATATCTTCATTGAACGAGTTGTCTATATTTAAAAAAGACAGTTCTGTAGAACACGATATTACTGGTTGATAAAGGATGATTATTCACTAGAGTTTCTCTTTCCTTTTATGGTTTTGTATTAAAAAGCAGTCGGATTGTATCGTTTATATAAGAAACAATGAAACGTACATACTTTCAAGAGTTTATTGCATTAACATAACCGGTAATATGGGAACGTACCCAAACCATGTGCCTCGTTTAGGGGCGGAAGGGGGTTCTTCAGAGTACCACGCTTGGTCACAAGGGAGACCGGGGATTAGGTTTTCGTCACGTAGTAGTAGGTAGGTACACTGAAGTAGGTAGGTGCGGCGCATAGATCAGGTGGGAGGTGGTAGGACCACGCTGAAGCTATTACTGGTTTCAGCATAAATGGTTCGGTTTACCCGGGATAGTACCACCCGACCCAGAGAAAACCGTCGTGAAGTAGCAGTGCTTGCCTTGTTGCGTTTCGTTCAGTCATCGAGAGCACCGGGGATCCACCTTCCTCCCCTCCTCTCCCTCTCCCCCTTCTTCCATTCCCCGTTCCCCCAAACAGAGGCTGGCAGCACACTTGCAACTCCCTTGGTGTTGCTAGTGTCTGTGGACGACGGTGATCAGTTATCACCAGATGACCCACCTGTTCGTTTGCCTCCTATGATTTTTTATTTTTTTTTTCGAAATGTCTACGCTATTGACCCAGCAAGGTCTTAACAGCTTCACCGGACTACTAAGGCGAGCGCTTAAGGCACTCAACCGATTTTATTTTGGCAACCAGCTCAAGGGTGCACGGCACACCTCGGCCTGGCTTTTGCCTGTTGCATGCAAAATCGCGACCTATCTTAGCTAACCTAGCTAACCATTCATATATGTATGAGTTGTTGAAACGTATATGTGTACCAAGCATACACGCCTCAACAACTCCTCCATATATTTATTATCGGAAAATTGAGAGTTTTTCCAGTTCGATGAGGGAAAAAAGTAAACCCTTCCACTTTAATGTGTAAGCGTGTAGGCGTGCACGTGTGTGGGGGTGATCGTGTAGTGTTGTAGCAGTGATGTATATTTGTGTGTCACCGTATCGCGCAAGCAACGCACTCAAGGGATCCCTACCGAGGGATTGAACCTGATGTATAAAACTGGCTTGGTTTGAAGGTGATAGGTACTATGTTGTGAGTGGTACAGAGATTATTTATAAAAATATATTGGAAATATATTTCAAATACGTTTTCGAACAGTTTATAACTCTTAGACAATAGTAGCAATGCACTCAAAGGCTCCCTACCGAGGGATCGAACCTAGGCTTGAGCCGCTGCCGTGGGAGGCCTAATCGGGTGCCTCCTATGATATAAAAGAGGTACAATATTGAGTCTAAAAGTACATTATAGCACTCCTGCATTGATATATCATGACACACGACATAGATAGCCTTTCCATCCAAGACTAGAAAATATCTGTTTCCTATAAAAGACTTCAGAATCGTATAGATATTGTTAGGTAATAAAGATTTATCCTTAAATAGTAGGCCCCTATGCCACACTATATTAAACACTTGTGATATCTCAAGAAATGCACTACTGCAGTACCTCTTGCTTTCAAAATACTTGACTATCTCATTATCCAGCCTATGACCGATCAAATTCCGTTGTAGTGTAGTGGCAACGAAATGCCAATTGATGTTCTGGTATTAACTTTTGCTAATCCATGACTGGTAACATCCATAACGATATAAAGGCTTTACATAGTTTTGTTGATACAAGCAGTAAGCTAATCGGCCCATATGATCTTGGGTATTTTGGTTTTTGATCTGGTTTTAGTAGAATAATTATTTGTGCAACTGTGCACTAGTTAGAATTTGTTAAAGTCCCATTAATTTATTAAATTTATTAAACATTGCTGTCATTGGGTTAACACAGTCAGAAAATTCTTGCAGTTCTCGATTGATAATGAGATTGTAATTTGGTGATTTCTTGAGGTCGGCGACATTGAATATATTATTACTCTTTTGACCTCCTTTTTGGTGGGTGGGGCTAAAAAACATTGACCAGACGTTCTGAAATATACAAACCTTCTCCTGGTCACTGCATACCCGGCTTTTGGCAGTTTTTTTAGTGGAGCGTAAATTGACATGGTTCGCTTGATTTTCCTTTTTGCTTCCCACAAGGAGTAACCTGTAGCTGTGGTCGGATCGAAGCTTTCAAAATATGCATTATATTCCTGATTATATTTAAGAAAGTGCTCTCTTACCGTATGATATAAGCGTTTTTTTTTTACCTCGGGGCATCTATTTTATTACCATAATTTGTAGACTGTTCTGTTCTTATAGATCTTATTCAGAATGGTGGATGATATCAGTTGGTAAGCAGAAATACATTCATTTATTGGAATCGAATTCCATGCAGCATTTTGAATGTTTATGTTAAACAATATACAATTAAATAAAAAATATATTTAACGACAATTATGATATCATTTTCTGTTTGGAGTTGAATGGTAACAGCGAATGCATTGTTTTTAGTATAGTGGAAAAGAGACTATTTATTCCTGTTGTTATGTAGTATGTATTCATTAATAGTTTCCTTTTGTTTCCTTCATTAAACTGCTCCTGTCTGATAGTGTGCTTGAATGAACAATGAAGCGCCGATATGTAATATGCGTTCAAGGATTCCTTGTTAATGCCGGCAGGCAAAACAGTTTGTTTTGTAAATTATGTTCTTGTTACGATATGTTTCTATATAATTTTTTTTCTTTATAATATTTTTTCTGACCACCGGCCAGATAATGACAACTTTGTGGCAACTTGGCAAGTTAAAAAGAAATTTACAGAACAACTGTTTTTAGCCTCGGCTTCGTTTCGGCCTACAATTATATGTGGTTAGTGGCTATTTTATTGTCCTAGGTGTGTTATATGCTAGTTTTACTGGTAACTATAAGTATACATGTACTTTTGGCTTCACGTAGCAAGCACTGTATTAATAAAGACAAATATGAGCCAAATATATATCTTTTAATTAACTATATATACTAAATACATTTCAGGTTACAAAAAATTGTTAAAAATCGTATTTATAAATTACCACGTGAAAACTAGAGGGGGAGGGTGGGGGTCTCTTCATATACCACGGATGGTTACTGAGGGGGGGGGGGGATCAAAAAGTAGTCAAATATGGGTTACGTGGTTTGGGTACGATTCCTAAGTACGTTTCAAGCAACTCATTCTTTTTCTAAAAGGATGTGGAGAACTTTCACGATACGTTATTTTTGAGTAAGTCTCGGCTTATATCATTTTAAGTTACTAAAAAGTTTGGATATCGTTAATGTTCACACTGCCTAGCTTTGTTGTAGTTTCACAACAGCTGGCTCACTATTATTTTTGTCATAAGTCCAACGTAACCTATAACGTTACTAGGTTACGATAGGAACAATAAGATATAACGCTCACTAATATAACTCTTCGCTTTTCACCACGAAAATGGGAAATAGAATAATAAACGGCAATTTAATGTATTATCCTAATTAATCAGCGCGCTACCCAGATAATCTGTAAAATAACTGATTCCTACTCTAGAGCGGTAACATATATATTAATCTATTTAAAGTTATCATTGCTTGAAATAAATATTAAATTCACTTACATTGTGCACACCATCATAAAACATTTAATTTATATGATCAGAGGTAAAATATGGAGGCGTAAGACATCAGGTTACAGTATCGACGTATCACAAATTACTCTTAAGGCATAGTCAGTCCATCCTAAACGGGGGATCCGTTTAGGATGTAATTGATATTTTAAATTGTACCTTACAAATATTTTGTAATATTTTATGCATATTGAAGATCTATATAAAATATTAAACAATATATAAAATATTAAACAATAATAACAGCGTATATTATTCAAACAAAATCTGTGAAGATATTAAAAGTCATATTAAAACCACTGATAACATACAGAACACTGGCAGGTGTTTAAATCAAACATCTGTGTGCGTCCTAAATACATGTGGCTGTGACTATTTGTATTTAACAACAGGTTTAAAATCAGGCGACACGACGAGTAATAGAGATATAGGCGAAGCGGTCGGACGTGCTTTGATTGACGAGAACTCGCTCGCAAACACGGTTGACGGCAAAAATTTTACCTGCTACAGGTAACTGGTAAGTACGATCTATTAATATAGCACACTCATTAGAACGCAGTCCCAACGCTAGAGATTGTCGAGTGACAAGTTGTTTCTAGGGGTCAAAACAGTTCACTGTTGGTATTTGGTAAGCTCGAGTCATTGTCACGTCATACTTGTTTGTATTCAACGCGAAAACTTTTTCCTTATGATTTATAAAACGCGATGGTCATATTTTTTCATATTTATATTTTTCTTCAATACAATGGATTGTAAAAAAGTTTTAATGCAAGTAGAAGATATTTATGATAAAGTAAAGGATAAATATGATTATTTAATTTTATTTAAAACGTATGGTGCATATGCAGAGTATATGTTTAAGTTAGGTGTCGTGACAGAGAAAAAGAGAGAGAGTATATAATACATACATAACATTTTCATTTCAATAGCAAACAAACTCAAGGCTTACCTATTGATGTATTAAATTTTATTAACTTGATTATCCCAGATCATTCACTGTTTAATTTCTCATTATTTATTTTATTAATCTATTTTATCGTTTGATTTACAATTTAACTCTATCAATTGATATTTTATAATGTAAACTATACTGACTGTAAACGTCTACAAAAGGGAAAGCAACTTCGTTCCGCCCGGGGGTCCATAGACCCCTCAAGTTTTTTTTTACATTACCGCCAGTATATGTAGGTTAGTTTTTATCTTAGTTAAAACAGGCTGATGATGCTACGAACAGGTTCAAGGTTTATTTTAAAAGATTTCTCACATATCATCTGGGTATATGTTTGAGTAAGTCCCTTGATAGTTTGGATTCACAATTGGAAGCCGTAGGTGGGGCTGCAATTGGGTTTTAGGTTTATTATAAGTTTTCGTGTTTAAATATACAATTGAAACCGATGATAACCGATATTGGGTGCAGACGAAGTTACACGGGTCAGCTAGTACTCTATATATTGGTTAATATTCTGGAATATTTTCGAACATGTTTTTTACAGGTAGGTTGCTTAAAATATTATGTTTGATCATTTTATGCCGTATATACATATTATTAAGTACAAACGTAATTCAAAGTAAAATTTAAAGGGTAAATATGTCAATAACAATTTTGAGGAAAATGTATATTATTAAACTAAAAAAAAACTAATAGAGATTAATAATGTTGTCATTACAAACCGTATTTTACTGCATAAATCAATAACTAAACTATATATTTTAAATTTAAAAAACATGATTTACAATTGTTAGTAAAGATATTACACTAGTAAATGTAGTCCGGTGAAGCTGTTAAGACCTTGTGGGGTCAATAACGTAGTCATTTCGAAAAAAAAAAAAAACAATTGTATGGAGATTCTTCGGCTTCTAGATGATAAAATCCAACTTCGCTTTCACTTTTAAAAACTACAGAGTAATATTCTAAGCATACTGGATCACGAAGTATTTTACATTAAATCAGATTCGCAAGATTTTTTTTTTTATTTTATATAGGAGCCCAAACAGGCGGCTCATCTGTTGTTAAACGATCACTGTCAGCCATAGACACTAGCAACAAAGGGGAGTCGCAAGTGCGTTGCCATTCTATGTTTTGGGAGAGTGGGGGATGGGGAGAGAAGAGGAGAAAGGAGTGAGGAGGTGAGATGTGTCTCCGGCTCTCTCACTGACAGAACGAAACGCAACAATGCAAGCACTGTTATTTCAAGTCGGTTTTCTGTGAGAGTGTGGTACTACCCCGGGCGACACCAATAATTGGTTCAGCGTGGTTATACCACCTAGGAAATAGAAATAGAAATCGTGTATTACAACGAATACCTACGGAGTCACTAAGTCCCGCCCAAGTTTTTTTTTAACAATTAAACTAGCAAATGAACACGCCGTGAAACTGATGTTAAGTGTTCTTTCTGTTGCCTTGATCAGGATCGGATATTTACTGACAAGTTAAATCTTTAGAGTACATCAGGAAATCTTTTATTCCATTGTTTATTACTAAGCCTACACTTCCAATGGAATTGTTAAACGGCTTGGCACGGCGAGGCGGTGCAAGAGCTGTACTATACTGTACGCCAGGAATAAATGCACCAATATAATATTGTCATATGTGGGATTTGCATAGATCATATCTTCTTTTTATTCCATAGGGTTCATATAAATGGCAATAGCTAATTAAATCAAAAGGCTTAAAACATAGACCGCTTTTAAAGCTATACAAAAACAATATAAAATAAAGAATACCAATAAGATACTCAATGAATAAAATATAGATATGATGCATTAAAGTGTTTAGATTTTTAGGTATCCGATCGTATCATTTAATGGAAACGACCATGTAACATTAAATATCTTCATATGACAGCTAAACACAATTACTGTATTCATTTAAATAACATTTTCAATTATCTTTATGTAATTAGAACATGAACCTTTTACGGACTGATAATTCACAAAAAGATGAATTTTATCATGTACAAGAAACAGAGAAAAAATTGTAGCTACGTAATAGTAAATATATAATTACACCGGTTCATGACTTTATTCCTTCCTATTTAGTATGTGTTTACTTCATTTCATTAAATTAATTTAACTTATGACGTGATATAAATTTATTTATTTTTAAATAAAGTTACACGACTATCTTTATACCAATGTAAGTATGTAATGCATGATTTACTTTACCTTATTATAAAACTACGCTTGTATCGAAAGTGGTCATAGTCATTTGCAGTCGAAAGTACGAGTATTTTTACTGATTTATGTTAAACTGGTTTGTTCGAATTAAATAAGTTGTATGTAGTACATCGTATATCCGCATTGTTAAGCTTCTTTAGAGAATTGAAAATATAGTCTTATAGAAAATATATGTATCTCCTTGTTAAGAAAAACATAATTTGATATATGTACCAGGTTTGGCACGTAACAGCCTTGAATTATTTCTATAATTAAATTTGACCTATAAAATGCTTTATTAGCTTCCTCTATTTGATATAAATTTTCATTTTTAATCAGTATTCAGATTTTTATTATCACGATATATCGATTGGTACAATTATGTTGTATTGAAAAATAATCGCCGTTTATTTATTTATCATGCAGCAATGTGCAATATATGTTATTCATGTCATAATTAGAAAGTCAATATGAATGATTTAATAAATTGTGTATTTATAAGCCAACTAATCATATGTGTCAAAGTATTTTATATAATGAAGGTATACATTTTGGAGACTGCGTTTAAGTTAAAATAAAAGAAACGGATTAATTTTACACAGGCAAAACCATAGAGATTATAGTATTTAAAATGTAAATAGTTCGTGCCACCATAGTTAGGCGGAGTTGTAATGAATATAAAGATTTTTTTTTATAATTCTATATTTTATTTTTATGAATTCAGATGATTGAAGATGGCAGAACGTTTTTAAAGGGACATGTAAATATCAATTTGTGTTTAATCGTGTTACTAATTCTAATTAGAACTTAACTATTGAAAATCCAGTTAAAAATATTAATGTAATAACTACGCAGTCACACATTGAGCATTTTTTTGTTTGTAAAGTAATTCAGGAACTGTTAGTGTGCAACAATAAATTCATAGATTAAGTGCGTACGTACTTTTCCCATAGCTAAAATCCAATCCTAACTCATATATAAATGCGAAAGTGAGTTGAATTTTAATTATTACTCTTACACACCTTAACTCCTCAACCAATCATCGTCAAATTATGCAGACATATTCTCAGGCGAAACGAAAGGAATATCTATTCATTGGGAACAATTCATTTTTGGATGAAAGTACCTACCTTCATCCAGAAATGTACTGTTTCCAATGAATAGATGAAATCTATATTATCGCGAGCAAAAGCTAGTATGATATAAAATACAATATTTTTAATTAAGTAAAAACATTAAATCACAGAATAAATAATTCATTCTTGTCCTCTTGTCCTGTGAAAACCCATCAGGCTAATAGCGTTAGTCAGATCGAAAAAAAATGGATTAACCTAGTAAATTCCATATATTTAGGTGTTTGTGATTTATACCTATATTCTTATGCATAAAAGAGAATTATAAATATTCATTCAAGTTAATTATTAAAAAAACTCGGTTTATTAAACACCTTGTTGAAATTCACTGAAATATCGATTACTTATTTAATTGTTATATTTTTCGTTTATATAATACTTTGTTGAACATGTTTACACTTAGGTATTATGTACGTTAGTTTACAGTTTAAAAATAGGGACAAATATACAATATTAATTTTAACCAACTAAATATTTATTTCTAAATACAATAAAAATTTCTTATTCTAACAATTTATATCTTATCGAAAATAAATATATCGAAAAACATAGGCATATAAAAAGCCGCTACAAGCGCAAAGGGTTTATCTTAAAAACCACTAGTTGTACTACTTTACTAATTTTACGAATTACAAAATATCAAAATACCAACTGTTACCCACGAATACATTCGCGTGAAGCTTAGTAAAAAGTGTTAGTCCAATATGTACGAGTAGGGCCCAGGCGATACTGGACATCGCTTCTTTATTAATTTATGACATAAAGTTCTAATCTATAATCTAAGACATCTAATTAATTTCTAAAATTAAAGTTACCTAATTTACTCCTTATGACATCAGCTATCTGCCAGTGAAATTTCTTCAAAGTCGGTGCAGTCGTTTCGGACATTACTCGGAACAAACAGACAGATAAAATGTTTTTGATGTGAAACATCTATAGGAGGAGGTTAAACCTAATTGTTGGCATGGCGACGAAAACACGAACACTATTAACAAAATACTCAAAAACTATAAACTACAAAAAACTAGTGTTACACAGCACGCGACGACGACCTAACGCCCTTTGATAAATGTCGCCAAACACACCGCGCCAGCGCCTAGTTGAATTATTGTATTTAATAAAAATGAATATTGTTGTAATAAAATAAATATACAGTCATTATTTTATGGAACAAATTTGTTAATTTTTATAGCTTTATCTGTTTATTATACCATAACTGATTTCTGTCGTAATCTGTTATTTTATGCATATAACTTATACAAAACAATTTTGATATTTCACATCTGCCAGGCGTCCCGTGACGGCTCAATTTCTTTTCTTATAAATTCCCAATGTACTTTCTTATCAATTAAGCAAAAAACTGTTATATTGACATTACAAATAGATATTCCTAATGTATCTATTTGTATATAGATTTACCGCAACTATTAAATTATGTAATAGATAAATTATAAACAAATTTGCTTTTTTTCCAGGTAGGTATACGTAAGCGTAATGTGGCACATATGGAACAAATGTATAGTATTAATATTATTATACTATATAATGCACAAGCAATCCATTGCAGCAGAACCGATGGATGATTTCGAGCCTGTAGTTATTCAAGTTCCAAGACAAGAATCCAGTCGTTCACATTCGGATAATCAGGTAAACAGCTGTTGTGTCAATAAAATAACGTTATAAAGAAGTAAGTATTGTGTTATGCTTATAGTGAACATTACAATATATTTGTTAGATATATAGTTTAGTATTGTTCTTGTATGTGCGATGTATACATAACTGGTAGGGATATTGCAAAAATAGCGATGTTGATAGCGATGTTAACATCGTTTTAAAAGAATCGATGTACAATTGAAGAGTGAGCATAGTGATATAATATAGTAGTAAACAATTAAAATGTTTTCTAGCCGCAAAACACCTAAAAGGGCTGGCGAAAGTATTTTATAACGAAAAAAAGAATAATACCACAGTAATATACATGTCCTGTTCGTTAGAATGTAAAATTTTGTAGTGAAACTACAAATTAAAAAAGAACATAGAATGAAAACATCCCACTGCCTAACAAGTAACATGAGTTATTATATCTTATAATGATTGTTGTGGTTCTTATGACAGCCAAATACCGCTCTAAGATTCTAAAATTAAAAATTTCAATAAAACCAAAAAGGTCTGTCATGCGAGTACAATGTACTTCAACATGTTCACTAAAAATGTCTTATGTCAAACTGGACATCGATAAGTTTACAAAACTATAAATTATTATTGAAATTATTCAATAAACAAATTCTTCAATTTTAATTTTGTCAATCATACTATAATTAATATGAAAATTTAAAAAAGAACTTCATTGTTTTGAATTTTACAGTTAGAATTAATAATGTTGTCATTTTGTTAGGATGTTTATCATTTCATTTTTATTACGATATAATGTTTAATAGTACAGACAATTTCTATGGTATTTAGTTTCTATATTCTTTACCTTAAAAGTTTAAAGGAACATTCACTTTTATTTTGTTTTGAACTGGTTATTTTTGATGCGTATCATTTTATGTGATTCTTAATCTGATAAATTGTTATTTTGAATCTTTAGGTTTATTATAGGAATATGGAAAGCATGACTATATTTAAATATTATAAAAAACGATTTTTCCAGAAATCGATTACTTATTTTCAATAAAATCGATTTTTGACAAATCGATTATTATTGAAAAAATAAAAATCGATTCCTAATTAATCGATTTTTTTCCATTAATCTCACATCCCTACATACACATTCCTTGTTTTGAAATTAAGGACGCTCTTATAAAAGGACAATTTTCATTGTTTTCCATTTCGAATTGCATTCGGAATATACATGAATTATTATAGTGCGATAAACAAACGGTATTGTTATTTTCAATTTTTGTAGAATGTAGAAAATATTTTATTTGCTGTTGGTTATGTACCTCAATATGATAACCGCGACTCCATCTTTGAAAATGAATAAAAATATATATAACATAATTGCTAACCGTGTTTGGGCTACCCAGATTAAATATAGGGCCGTCACGCTAGACAATAGGCTCACTTTCAAAAAGGAATCCCATAGTATTTGAAACAAGGCCGCGGCGGTACTGGGCTGCTTGCATCGATTGGTATGCTCGACGAGTAAAATGAATCTTAGAAATAAGCTGAAGTTTTACAAAATATGTATCCGTCCAATTCTACTATCCTGCTACCGTTTGACTATGTGGTAAAATCGGCGCCTAATGGTTCGGTTGAGACGAAAATTTCCACAAATATGTGGAACTCCCATGCATTCACTCTTACGTTAAAAGTCTCACGAACAAATACTTCGATAAAGTAGGCGATCATTCATACACGCTAGTGGCATCTGTCGAGGACTATATCACCAATCCGAACGCCCCGCAATATAACAACAAACGGCAAATGTTATCATCGACCTTCCCGATGCGACGCTGTAACCACAGTATAAATATGAGAGACAGTACAGAAACTGCCTACAACCGATCGAAAACAACAAACTCACACAAACATGCGCATCGACGAGAGGTTTTAAAAGGGATTCTATGGACTGCACAGCGAAAACCGTTTAGGAGTCTCGTCGGTGCGTATGTTTGTGTGAGTGTGCCGGTACGAGCGTTTATAAGTAGTTTCTATACTGTCTCTTATATGTATACTGTGATATAAATGTAGTTAACGAATCGTAACCCCTGATCTAAAACGCTCGTACACTCGTCCACGTTGCCAAAGTTTTGCCTTCAAAGATGGGCGTCTAACTTCGTATAAGTATCGTATATTCTATTCTAAATTTATTCAGCTGTTCAAGCATGATATTATAGAAGTATTGTTACAAACACATTTTTGCATTGATAATACAATAACTAGTCCTGCTTGCTTCGTTGGATGTTAATTAAGCATTAGTAATAAAAGTATGCTGTCCTAATCCTCTACATAAATAACTTTTATGACAAATTTCGTAAGAATACCCGGTCACCGGTTTAAGTGTGATTGAAGAATAAACATTCACACCATCATGCATTAAGTTTCACAATATATTATCGGGCCCAACGGGCTTTATTCCGCCCTAATAACAATAACAAAAACCTTGATAAATTGACAAATTATATTAATAAAAAAAAACCATATAATTTTTTCAATTTTCTATAAATGAATACTTTGAAAAAATCGATTATTTATGTAGCAGATTTGTATAACAATGAAATCGCTTAGCTACACATAACGTTGATAAATATTTATAAGCTCCGTTCTTCACCTATCTGGCTTTGCATGAATATCGATGTACTAAGTAAAGTAACCTTGAGCAATTCATTTAATTTCTAATAATACGCTAAGTATCTCCTTGAAAACTCACTTATATAATTCTTTTAGAGAATAATTTCCTTTCTTGGCTTTAGCAAAAAATTAGATTTCAAAATAAACCGTCTCACTCTCTGGCTTTTTTTTAGTATGCAATTTCTTAAAGATATGTCCTATACATAGACAAGTCTTTACTTGCCTAATAAGCCTTTTATATAATCAATTACTACTTAACCCTTGATTTGGTATTGTGTGCTGTGCCATACAAAACTTTAAAAAAGTGTTAAAGAAATATTATGATTTCAATATAATTATTAATATTTATTCTCATAAACTAGTCACACTTTATGAAAAAAAATGTTTTTGAGTGTTAGCAACACTAATGGTGTTACTTTTTCAAAATGTCTGCCCGAAAGGAGCCGGTTGTGCTCACTAAGGTATTTATTTGTTTTTTTATTACTTTTTCCTGGCCATTGTTTTATTTGATAATAAACTTTGTATGCCATGACATACATTGCCAACTTCGTAATGAATGACTGCATAATGAAGCTGTATGTCACAACATACATTGCCAATTTATTTGATTTCTTTTTGTGATATTTTTTTTGCGATTTATGGGTTTTTGTGTGCTTGGGTTTGAGTTTTGGTGTATGCAAGCTTTTTTTCTTTACAGCACGTGCTACTAACACGTGGTGGTAGAATTTTAGCTTTGATCCCTACTGAAAATGCACTCTCTGATGATGGTAATGCATCTGACGTCGATGATGAATTATTGGGCGCTCAAGTTTCGCGTTCAGACTCATCTTCCCCAGCCCCATCTATTGCAAGTTCCTTAAAAAGACTGAATATATTAGATTCCGATGATGAAACCTCAACCGATGAGAATGTTGGGCTTACGACTGTATTCAAGAAGTATACCCGAATTCATCGCTTGAGCACAATTGCAGCACTGTTCCGATAATAAGCAACATTCCAATACTGCCTGCAACCCTTGCCACGCCTGCAACTCCTGCTACTCTAAATCCTGTATCTCAAGTCGTTTCTGCATCACAAGCTTCGCCTGCACAACCTTCAGTGTCCATACCTAGCACCCCCACTACATCCTCTATATTGCCAAATCATCTAACTAGAAAAACACGATCGAAAAGACCGACGGTTCCTGTTGCTAAACGCTCACGCAGAATCAAAAAGTTCGTTCTATGTTATAAATGGAAAAGGACTGCTACTTTTTGACACAATACAACAGTGGAATATGTACCAGAAATCGATTCTCAGACACCTACTATTCCCTTGGACTATTTTTACAAGTTTTTTCCCCCAGGCGTCATAACTGACATTGTAGAACAAACAAATGCGTATTTAATAGAAAAAACCGGACGATCGATTGAATTAGTTGAAGACGAACTTCGAGATTTTCTGGCTATTCACATCATCATGGGGGTCGTGTTCATGCCTTCATATACAGACTATTGAAGTTTGCAATATAGATTCGCTTTAGTTGCAGATCTAATGCCCATAAAAAGGTACCAAAAAATTCGAAGATACCTTCATTTCGTCGACATTAGCACTAATAGTAGTGACAAATATCACAAGATTAGGCCCATAGTTGAAAAAATAAAAGCAAATTGTTTAACTGAAGAAGTCGAGACCAAGTTCAGTATCGACGAAATGATGATTCCTTACAAAGGGACTAAGGCCAGCAAGAGACGCCAATACATGAAAGACAAACCCAATAAATGGGGTTTCAAAAACTATGTCAGAGCTGGAGTATCAGGTATGATCTACGATTTTATCTTGTACGGAGGAGAGGACACTTTCAGGTTCCATAATTTCACAGAAAAAAAATTGTCGCTAGGCTTTGGAGCTCAAGTAGTCATTGCTTTATGCAAATGTATAAAAAAATAACAGCTTTTGTGTTCTACGACAATTTTTTTTCATGCCCAGAACTTTTCTACATGCGGAGAGAAAACTACGCCATTTTTGGATTGGGCACCATCAGAAAAAATAGACTGAGAGGAGCAGATGCAGTTTTACGTACGGAAAAAGAAATGAAGAAAGAGCCTTGAGGAGATTACAACCAAGCAGTTTGTAACAAAAATCACCTGGCATTTGTGCGTTGGAATGACAACAAAGTCATAACGTTGGTCAGTACGTATGTAGGTACAGAACCGGTAGAGAAAATCAAACGCTACTGCAATGAGGCCAAACAAAAAGTTGAAGTTAATTGTCTACAAGTGGTCAAAGAGTATAATAAACACTTGGGTGGTGTAGATTTGGCGGATATGCTCATCTGTAGAACTCCTTTCAAGATACGACGTTGGTATATGTAATAATTGTACTAAAATAAAAAAAGACTATGCCCTCGAGGGCTTTTAGGTACGAAATCTATGAAGGACTCAAAAAGAATAGACGTGCTGTGATTGACCCACTCGACATCAAAAAACGATCACAAAAAGCGATACAGCCAGTTCCCGTTGAGTCCTCGCGATTTGACAATGTGGATCATTCATGATCATGACATCTAAGGGTCGGTGCAGGTTATGCTCTAAGCTCACGACTGTCATTTGCAGCAAATGCCAAGTCCGGTTATGTTTCGTTACCGGAAGTAAACCCAGGAATTGTCAACTAATTTATCATTTTCAGAAATGAGTAAAGTATCTGGGTTTATTTCCAGCATTTACTGCCAATCACAGTGTTGCAGAGCCATTATACCCACTACTTTCCTTTCATAATGTATGTTCATCAACTCATTTTGACGTGACAACGTCTTATAAATTGGTTTGCCGGGTGACACTTCAAGAAGCTGCGTTACGCTCCGCTCACGTTATGCGCTCACAATGAGAGCGAGTGAGAGGCACGCGTCCCTTCCATGGTTAGCCCGCCTAAGAGCGAGAGAGACTACTATACGAAAATTATTTTACCACTCAACGTCGTTGTCACGTAAAAGTTTCGCCCGTATACCGACTTTACAGGCAACCAATTTTTTTTATAAAGAAGTTTGATTTATGTTTGTTTTTAATTAAAGTTACAATATATATTTATGATTTTTATTCTTACTGGTTTTGGTAAGGTATGTCCCAACATACATTCAAATGAATACATATTTCTTTACCCACTTGGCAATGTATGTAGTACCATACATTATTTTTCAGGTAAACTGAAAACCCTAGATTATTTACTATTTTTCTGGGCATATTTAGGCTCTACACATTCCTATTTCAGTATTTGTTTCAATTCAAAATGTTTTTTTTTTGCCAAATAAAGGGTTAAACATAAATAAAGTATCGTCGAATAAAACTTGTGACAACAGTATAAAATGTCACAATAGAACGTTGACATAGACGTTGTACGTTGATTGACCGGATGCTTTCTTAATATTGATCAATATACGGGGTGCGCTAACTAGACAAGACCTATTTAAATGCTGAATAACTCCGCCATTTTACAGCCGATTTTGACAAATCAGCCAGATTCTGAAACGTCAGTCTCTGCCATTTCAGTCATGGATCGTTTTACGCCAAAACAGCGAGCTGAAATTGTAGCGATGTACATCGAAAATAATCGTTCGACTGTGAAAACTGACCGTGCTCATCGTAATAAATATGGGAGACATTTGGCGCCTTCCGCCAAGACAATTTGTACTCTGGCGACAAATTTCTTTGAACACGGGTCTGTAGCTACTCGTCCGCGACCCATCGACCGCGTCCACGACGCTCCAATGAAATTATTGAAGAGGTTAGAGAGAGTGTTGCCGCAAATCCAAGTGTGTCGTATCGCCGTCGTTCTCAGGCACTGAACGTCAGTGGATCCACATTAAGGAGAATTTTGAAGGACGATCTTTTCCCATACAAAGTGCAATTTACCCAAAGATTGTTGGAAACGGACAAGCCGCGTCGGAGCAAGTTCCCGGGACGCGTTGTGTCAAAAAATGGTGATTTGGAGTGGCCTCCTCGTTCGCCGCATTTGACGGCGCCAGACTTTTTCCTGTGGGAATATTTGAAGAGTAAGGTGTATGCCAGCAAACCGAAGACTATCGAAGAACTAAGAGCTAATATCTCCGCGGAAATTGCTGCTATTACTCCCGAAATGTTATCAAATACAATGCAAAATGCCCAAAAAAGGGCCGCTTTTTGTGTGTCTAACGAAGGCAGTCATTTGATCGATATTGTATTCTGGGTGAATTGTCAATAAATGACATTGAATACCCTATAAATCTTGTTCATTTTCCAAAATCGGCTGAAAAATGACGGAGTTATTCAACATTTAAATAGGTCCTGTCTAGATGGCGCACCTTGTATAATCCATCAACGAGATGTGAACCCTGAATTTTATACCTCGTATTTAATTTTATATAGTTTGGAATATTATTTCTACGTAGTAGCGCGATATAAAGACATTCTTCAAGCTGTATCTTAAGCTTAGCCTCTTTAACTTGATAGATGATAATCACATTTCGTGTCATGAGTTACTATTCGCAGATTATAGTATAAATGTTCGTTTTTCTGTACAATATTTATTTAGTATAATTGATTACAGACAAGTATTAATTTAATAAATAAATAGTTTGATAAACTTTATTATTATCTATCTTTATTTGCATAACATATAGATCCATGTGAACATATACCCTGAACTGATTGATGCTTTTGAATGAGAATATGTAATTAATTATTGATACCGTATGCATTACGTATGTGTGAAATACCCTATATTCATAAATCTGTAATTCTGTATGTACACTTCATTTTTTGTTACATATAAAACAAATCTTACATCATATTAGTCGTCGATCAGTATAAAGTCCAGCACATTATAACTGAGCTACAGCTACGTGACGTTTGAATGCGTAATTATCAACCACATATGAAATGTCGACAAAGTTGATAAATATGTGTAAACGGAACTGTACCTAATATGTAATTGTCTTTTTTTTTTCAAATTACTAATTGTAATTTGTTTGGATTCACAATTGAAAAAGATGTCACTGCAATCGGGTTTATTGGGACTTTTCATTTTGGAACCGGTAATAATTGATTTGGTGCAGACGAAGATGCACGAGTTAGCTAGCACTAATTATAATGCTAGCTAATTATATAATCATTTTCAGGATAATGGAGCTCAACACAACATAAGTATTATTGGAGATCAGTTTGTACTGGACGGGAATCCGCTGTACATAATTTCAGGGTCGCTTCATTACTTCAGGGTGCCATCTGTATACTGGAAAGATCGTTTGCATAAACTGAAAGCTGCTGGACTCAATTCTGTCGCCACGTATGTTCTGTTTAATCTGTACTTTAAATTTCTTTTTTTGATAATTATTACGTTAAATCTGAACGAATTAATTGAAAAAGCCACCAACAAAATTACCCTTTATATATTTTGTAGAATAGCATACGATTGTTGTTTGTAACGTTAAATATAAGAAAACGACTAGAGTTATGTCAAAAAGTAGGTTACATTTTTTCAATGATAACTTTGTACAATAATTACCTATAAAGATTTGTAGTAGTCCAGATTTGTATCACGTCTATAATGACAGTTTCTTTAATATCTTAACACTAAATTTAATAAACCTTACCCAAGAAAGGTTATTAGCGTTAAAAAATTATAATTTTAGTGAATGGATAACTAAATAAAAAAAAATAAAGCATTAGCCTTTAAATAAACAGCTACAACTGTCTTATCAGAAATAAGGAGATATGAAAAAATAAGATAATGACAATGCAGTTAATCTACGAAGTACATATTTCAAACAGTTCAATGATACATACATCTACAAGCAACAAAAAAGAATACAAAATAAGTAGTCGTCTTGTTCATTTAGGTTGTAGAAGAAGTCTTGGAAATTATAAACCTATTGCTGTACTTCAGTTGATAACTAAGATTTCACTGAATCAAAATCTGAAAATTACAACCTTCTCCGTACATTTGCCATATACGACTTTGACAATAATCATATTATAGTTGTAATAAGAATATATTCAAGAAACAAATTTAGATTTAGTATCTTACCGGCTCTCCTCGTGGACTGGGCTGTTTTCTAAACCGGTTATTAAGCATTAAATAATGTGCATAGAGCATATAATGAATAAGGTATTTATGATTTTATTTCTTAGGTATGTAGAGTGGAGTTACCATGAACCAGAAGAACGGCAATATAAATTTGAAGGCGACCAAGACATTGCCAAATTTATCCGAACAGCCGCAGAAGAAGGTTTACACGTTCTATTAAGAGTAGGTCCGTACATTTGCGCTGAAAGGGATTTAGTAAGTAATAAATATTTAAAATATTCCTACACTGATTAGATATTAAAACAGTGTGCTCTTTTTCTACTATTTCCATTTATATGTAATCACAAACTATAAGCAAAGAACCCTCCAAAAACATCAATGCAAGTAAACTTAACTTTCGCTTTGTCATCAATGATATTACAAATATATTTCGAATATCATCGTTTATCATAGTAATTTCCCATGATCTTACGACTTCTCAATTAGAGCGTATGACTCTTTTTGTTATTTTTTTTCATCATCAATTTGTAATGAGTATATAGTCGTACAATCTTTCTTAAATCAACTCATACTGCAGGGTCGTTAACTACGAATATATGTAAAAAAAATATATACTTAAACTTAATTTTGTTACAAATTTAATGAACAGTAAGTACTCACACAGAACTGATGACAATAATTATGTCATTGACAATAATACAATGTAAAAATTTAAACATTCATGAAAAAACTAAATATTACTCGCGGTTTAACTCGCGTTAATGTAGATTTGATCTTATACCTCGGGGAGAGTACACATTTTTAACGAAAAATACTCCGTCCTTTTTGCACCCCCTGACAATCTATATACAATTAGGTTAACGATACTCAAATTTGTAGGTGGTAGAGCCACGCTGAAGCTATTATTGGTTTCAGCATAAATAGGTCGGTGCGTCCGGGGTAGCACCACCCTCTCACAGAAAACCGACGTGAAGTAACAGTGCTTGCATTGTTGCGTTTCGTTCGGTCAATGAGAGCGCCGGAGATCCATCTCCCTTCCCTCCCCTGTAACCCCTCTCCCTTACTCTCCATTCCCCCAAACACAGGCCGGCAACACACTTGCGACTCCTCTTGGGTTGCTAATGTCTATAGACGGCGGTGATCGCTCAACAACAGGTGACCCGCATGTTTGTTTGCCGCCTATATGATATAAAAAAAAACTGCGGCTTGCCGGGTCTTTGGAGTTGGCCCACCCAATTATACTCTATTTCCATTTGTTTTAAATTTTGTGCTCATCGAACTATGAGCTCGCTAGGTGAATTAAATGGACCTCAGATAACCCGAACGCAATCCGTTCCTTGTGATATAAGGATGATACCAAGCTTGTTTTACTGGACAACCATTTTTCATTACATTAATAATACGTAACTACGTTTGAGATTACATTTTTTTGTTAAAAACATAACTTTTTTTAAATTTGCGGCTCGCGACACTTTGAGTGAAACGTGTTTATGGCCTCTTGAAAGAAAATGATGAGTATGACTGAATTAGATGATCGGTTAAGTAATTAGGCTTGAAAGCGTAACGTAGGTAACGCTAACGTAAGCGTAACACGTAACAACGGTAGTCCGGTAAAGCTGTAAAAGCTTACAAGGCCAACAGCGTAGTCAAATCGAAAAAAAAGTGTAACAAACAAACAAACTCATATTCGCATTAATAATATTCGTTAAATGTTAGGACCAGCAAGATGTCTTACGGTAATTTATCTTTGTTAATTTCAGGTCAATAATACCAATTAAAACTATATTTGTGATGTAATTTTACTAATGCGTGAATTAGTCATGACATTACTCTCTGTATTTACTGATAATTCCTATGAAATAATATTTCAGGGCGGATTACCATATTGGCTTTTAGGAAAATATCCTAACATTAAATTGAGAACTACCGACAAAGGTGAGAGTATCTCAATAATAAACGTTCATTTTAAAACACTAAATAATTACTAAGGCTTATTCAATATACACAATACATTCAATTTCAGATTTCATAAATGAAAGCAGGATATGGATTGCAAAGCTTTTCGAACAAGTATCGCCATTATTATTTGGCAACGGTGGTCCTATTATTCTAGTTCAGGTAAGCGGTTATTTCGATGTAAGCAAAAAATTGACAAGGGTTTGAACGTTAGTAAATGTTCGTACTGTTTTAAATTATTATGAGGAGAGGACATTTTTTAAATATATATTTTTTAATCCTTAAAATGTATACATGTATAGGGGGTGTATTGACCGTTTGCGACGTCTATAAAAAATAAATATAGTTTGTACATACCTATTTAGTATCAGCAATAATGGCTTAATAAAGCATCATATTAATAGCAGAATTTCCAAATTCCTAGTATTCAATTATTCTAAAAATTATCTTCCGCGTTTAAACTTACAAACTTTAAATGTCAATGTAGATTGTTTAGTGTATCGTAACTTCTTACATTTGTGATTATTGTATTTTTATAATTAATACAAATGCTATTTAAACATTACTTGAAAGTTTATTAGATTATTATTTATTAAAACTTCGGAGTAAAAAAGAACATATTAGTATGGAAGTTGCTGCTCAGTTTACTTGTTTCATAATATACAAGATCAAAAATATATTAATAAACTAGCTTTCGTCCACGTTGATTAGTTTGGGCTAACGCTAAGACGCAGCGGAAGCACTCAAAGAGAAAAAAAATCCCGATTTTGAAACATTTTTCATTAGTGCTTTACCCCTATTGGTCTTAACGTGATGATAGCCTTAGATGATAATCTTTAGCCTTCCTTGATAGATGAACTATCTAACACTGAAAGATTTTTTCATATCGGCCCAGTAGTTTCTGAAATTAGCGCGCTCAGCCATACAAACAAACCTTCCAACTTTACAATTTAAGTATTGATTAACGGAGTTTAAGAACAAATATTACTAGTGATAGTGATATTGTTAAAAATAAAAAATAAAGCATAAAGTAACCAATAAATGCATACAGAATTAATTTTCAGTAGTTGTAATAACATCACATTACATCAACAGTAATATGCACATATAATAAGAATGTAAATCTAACATGTGTGGACTTTTCGATCTTCATAAAAACCATTGTCTAGTAATCTAGTCATGTCTAGTAATAAAATACATTTCAATTATTTTTAGAAATGTCTGTTTGTCCTTCTGTCTGTTTGTATAAACACGCATCACTGCTAAAGTACGGGGTGTACAAAAAAAAAAACCACTATAGATATGTATAAAGCATATCTTCAAGGATAACTTAGTCTTTGTTTTATTAAAATCAGTCTACTCGATCAAAAGTTATTGTAATTTTAATGACGACGCGGCGTAAGTACGAGAGAAAAGTAGATAAGTAAATGGACTTAGTACATTCGGATGACTTTATTAATCGTTATTTTTTACACAAGGTTTCTCGCGGACGAAGTCGCGGGCACAACTAGCCTCAATATGTTTTTTTTTGCAGGTAGAAAACGAATACGGTAGTTATGATAGTGATATGGCATACAAAATACAAATGCGTGACATAATGCAGGAACACGTAGGAAACGCAGCACTGCTCTATACAACCGATGGAGCAACTATCGTCCGGGCTGGAATGATTCCTGATGTTTATGCAACCGTCGATTTCGGTGTTACGCTACAACGTAAGATATTTTTTTAAGAGAAACTTCTTATGCCTTACACGTTAAAATAAGGTAGATATTTTGTTCTGTACCTATATGTGTAAATATGTATAAGATCTGTCTGGGTCTAATAGGATACAAAAATAAGTAAAGGTATCGTTAATTATTTATACTACGGATATTCGTATATTTTTTTTTCGCGAACTGACTACGCTATTGACCTAGCAAGGTCTTAACAGTTTCACCGGACTACAAATAGCTAATATAATAAACAGTTTATAAGCATTCTCATATATGTATAATTTAATACCTTTTTTTCGTATTGACTACGCTATTTTTACGTAGCAAGGTCTTAACAGCTTCACCGGTCTACTAAGGCAAGCGCTTACGGCACTCAGCCGATTTTATTTGACAACTAGCTCGAGGGTGCACGGCACACCTCGGCTTGGGCTGTTACCTGATACATGCCATTCGCGACCTATCTGAGCTAACCTAAACTAACTATTCACACGTATATGACTTGTTGAAACATATATGTATACCAAGCATACATACCTCACGAACTCCTATATATATTTCGTATCGTACAATTTTCTAAACTGCTTCAGTTCGATAAGGGAAAAATAAAACCCTTCCACTTTCATGTGTAAGCGTGTATGCGTGCACGTGTTTGAAGGTGATATGTGTAATGTTGTCGCAGTGATGTAAGATTTTGTGCCACTGTATCGCGCGAGGAAATTTAACAGCTATAAGGCAAAAAAGTTTCACTTCATGTGTACAATTCCTCATGTGCACTGATTCAGACATGCAATATTTTTCTATGAACATATTCGCTAAGTTTTAAATAAATTTCACTTTGCGAAACGGGAATTAAAATATAAGACAATTTATTTTACAGCTATGCGAGAATTCAATACATTACGGAGATATAGACCGTCACCAGGACCTCTGATGAACTCGGAGTTTTACCCGGGCTGGTTAACGCACTGGGGTGAAAGATTTGCGCGTATAAATACTGAAGACGTTGTAACAACTATGCGTAAAATGATTGACGATAAAATAAGCGTCAACTTTTACGTTTTCTTTGGAGGAACTAATTTTGAGTATACATCCGGTAAGTACTAGTAACTGAATAATCACATACCCAATTTTGATAAAACTTAAATGATATCTCTTAAAAATATCATCACATCAAAATTGGAGTATAATCCAGTTGTATCCGTACGATTATAATTAATGTTAATTTATTTCGTACAAAATAATACGGAATATTAATTGTTCTATTTATATAGTCTACTAGCCTCTGCCCTCAACTTCGTTCACGTAGAATAAAGATAATCTTTATTTCTAACACGCAGCGGAAGCTCTCAAGAGGAAAAAAAAACCCGATTTTGAAACATTCATGAAACATTGGTGCGCCACTACTATTGGTCTTAGCGTGATGATATATAGCCTATAACCATTTTCGATAAATAAGCTATATAACATTGAAAGAATTATTCAAATCGGACTAGTAGTCCTCGAGATTACCCCCTACAACGTCACAACATCACAACGTCACAAACTCACAAACTTTACCTCTTTATAATATTAGTATAGATTAACGTTATAGACAATGAAGTATTTGCTTGTTAATTAATTAAAACAGTCACTGGATTTTCAAGGTAATCGTTATAGTATTGTTCAACTGAAATATAAAAAGATAATAGAATACCTACTAAGACTTAATAAATACTCCAGTCATTGCAGAACATCTTTGCGATTTCGAAGTCGTACAATTATTAGCTCTGTTTGTTCCTCCTCTAGATATTATTATCCATTATCTATTTATTTATAGTTAATAAAACAAGCAGCATAATTGTTGAAACGTCTATATCATAACTGTAGCGAAAATTTTGTCGGGTTTTGGTCACTCCAAATATTCCCTTATTAAAGTGTTTTTTTTTTATTCGGAGCTAGTTAACGACTCCATTTTTAAAAGCATGTACTTAGGTACAGAATTAGCAGATACTATTTAGTCAGGCAATCGGTTCCAGTTTAGAACCACTCTATTATTAATGAAATTGTGTACTTTGTTGTATGTGAAACTATTTGACTTATTGTAGTTTGATATCCTCTTGGAAATCTTTTTGTATCTCTTAAAATACACTTTACACGTAATGTGAATATTTCTTAATATTTTCCTTCACAGTTATTAATTAAATTCAGATTAGTAAATGTAGGTAACCTATAATACAAACTCATTGAAACTTCAAATTTATTAATTGAATATAAATTGACGGAGAAAAATAAGAATGTCGTCGAATATGTCAATCGACATAGTTATGTAGCAGGTTGTTGTAGAAAAAAGATTAAAATCAATCAAACTTTTCATAAGTTTTAGCAAAACAGCAATTTATGGTTATACCAACAGATAAATTGAAAATGATACAAACTTCTCCGAGTATTCTAGTTAAAATGTATGAATTGAATATAGAACCGTATATTTTAGGGGCAAATTTTGATGGCACGTATCAGCCAGACATCACTTCATACGATTACGATGCACCCCTGAACGAAGCTGGAGATCCAACTGTAAAGTATTATGCAATAAGAGATGCTTTGAAACAGGTATACGTTCATTGTTTACTGATAGGCCTCGTGGCGTGGTTATAGTAATTATCGAGCCGAAAGGTCCTGAACTCGATCTTGATAAGAATTTTTATATGACGAGTTTGACTATCATATCTATGCTTACGTGTAATCATCTGTCCTGGTTATGCACACATATTCAAGGTTTTAATTATTATATTAGGAGCTATAGATCTATAATTTTTATTAAAATAACAACGCGTTTGCCTGTGTGTTCCCTTTCTTCTAAACTATTTAACAGATTTTGAATACGACTTGCACTAACTAGCATTTAGAGAAATTCTTCCTGAAGTTTTATACTTATAACACATGTATATTATATTTATATGAAGTAAGAAGAATGTATTTGAATGAAGTTGTAATCACGAATTTTTATACGCTTACACTAGTAACGCTGGCTGAACGTTATGAGATACATAAAAATAATGTAATATAGAATTATATTATTCATATGCCTGAAGAAAACTCCGCGATGATTATATCAATCTTTTAAGAATAATCCACAGTATATATTTTTATTTCATGTTATTCGAATTTCTATCCAAGTAAATCCTTTGCTTACTTTGGGCATCTAATTACTCGTAACTAGTATTCTCAGATCAAAATTGCTCTTGTGAAAGTGAAGTGTGAACATTTTTAATTAAATTACTATGACTTTTGGGAATTATAAATATCGGTATTCAAATTATAGATTGATTCAGATATTTATGACGCTATATTAGTACCTACATTGCACCTAAGCGAATCCGGGGCGGGTAGCAAGTAAATTACAGCTTGTAATCAAATTGTATTACATTATATTCTCGCCTATGGGTACTTGTAATTAAAGTAACGTAATTAAAACTAATTAGTGTGTATAGCTTCAAATCAATCCGCATACAAAATATTAATTGAAGCTATTTAACTTTAATTAATCCTTACATAATTATTAAATTAGATATATGATCAAACAAAATACTTCTGTTTATACAGTATTCATAAAATTTCAGTATAATTTCGTTGATGAAAAAATAGATCCTCCTGTACCTAGTAAAAAAGGAGCTTACGGTACAGTTACTGTTACTCCAAACCTTAGTTTATTGTCTATTGACGGTCGCTCCCGGTTGGGAAAGAAGTACGCCGACGTGGAAGGAGGAATTCTACCTACTTTTGAACATCTACGTCAAAGAGGAGGTATGATGCTGTATGAAACCGTATTGAATGACAACGAAGGGACTTTGGTTGTTAACAAACCACGCGATTTAGTCTACGTCTTCGTTGATGGGGTTTGTGTACTTTTATGATCGTTATTTTTAAATGAAAATGTTTTATCATTGACAAATGAAAATGATAAAACAAAATGAAATTATCTCTCTATTATTCAACGATATGGTTTAAGTTAAAACTAGGGGTGTGCGAATAGTGCTCGAATCGAATCGAATAATGATATTCGATTCGAATATTTTTAAAATGACGAAGTAGTAATAAAGTAATAGTTATAGGAAAGATCTCCCAATTATTTTTTGGCACAAAACAAATTAAATAATTTTATAAGAAAAACAGTGAATTTTCTTATTTATTACTAGCTTCTGCCCGCGACTTAGTTCGCGTGGAAGAGTTACTTTAGGCTAACGCTAACACGCAGCGAGAGGAATATCGAATAGTTCGAATTGAATTATTCGGTTCGATTCGCAATCCAATCATTCGTTAATTCGAATATTCGAACACCCCTATTGTAAACAGAACCTGTTAATTTTCATCTGGCTAAGTTACCAATCGGTTAGACTAGTACTGTATTGTACGGTTACTGTATTGTAAAATGCTACAAATTTAAAATATATAATTACACCGATTTCTTAGTTTAAGGTAAAAGAGTTAATCTTAGTTTTTATCTAAAAATATAAGGAAAATATTGTTATTGTAAATTTCATCAATTTAATAATGTATTTAGGTACTGCAAGGAAGTATAAGCCGAATGCGCAAAGTTTATAATTTGGATATAAAAGTACAACCAGGTTCCATATTGTCATTGTTGGTAGAAAACCAAGGACGTATTAATTATGGCCCTCTATTACACGACTTTAAGGTTAGTATATGTATTTTCAATAAATAAAATATATAACATTAATACTATCTGGCAGCTACCAATTAATTTCTAATAAGAATCTATTTATTAAAGTGAAACTTGTGGGCTTTAAAATTCTGATCGGTAAAATTTTTGTTTGACGTAAATTGATGACTGTAAACTGTGTCAGAAAGAATCTTGAAAACACCGATTCTCATCCGGTTACTGAAGTTAAGCCACGTTGGCTGCGTTCAGTACTTGGATGGGTGACCACCTGTGAACAACGCGTGTCGTTGGATTATTGCTGTTATTTTTTAAATTAAAATATTTCCTTGTAATATAAAAGTTGCCATGCTATTATGTGTCTTTACAAATGTACCCTGTTTTTTTAAAATACTATAAACCTTTTTCTCGTAATTTTGATTATCTCTATTTGTTAAATAACACTGTTATTTATAATATGTCTTACTAAGTGTCGCCCGTTTTCGAACAGGTGTACTAATGAAAATGAAACCAAATCTTCCCTTTACAATATAATAAAATGAAATGGCGATTGAACAAATGTACGTTGATCCGTAAATTATGCCTATATTTTTGAAGACCTCCTTACTCTCTTCTGTTTCACTAATTTACTCGATTTTTATATGAAATTTTTTTACCAACATTCGTCATTTTTCTTTACGATTTTACGAACATTTTCTTTTATACAAGCTTTATCCTGATCATTACGAATATAACGAAAGAAGTATTATCCAATAGATAGTAGTTCTGACGCCCTTACATACATAGGGCAATTGATCTTTTGAACTGTTTTCTCAAATTTCAGCGATTACAGCATATCAATTTTTTTTTAACGTAGTCTTTGTAATATATATGGTATATGTGATATATATAACAACATAATACATAATAACATAATACATAATCATTGTTCAAAATATTTCACAGGGTATACTGAGTGAAATTACATTTAATAATAAAGTACTCAATGGTCCGTGGACTGTAACTGGATTTCCTCTAGAATTAGTTAACACTGCAAATCTTGAAGAGCCTAATATCGTGCAAGGTCCAACGTTTTACAATGGTTTATTTGTATTACCAGTGGGAACGGAACCCTTGGATTCATTTTTAGACACCACCGGATGGGGAAAGGTAAATATTAGAAATGTGCCAGACATTATGTATTATAGGCTATTATATATTAGGCTATTGTCTTAATAAAGTTAATATACTTGTATCAAATATGAACACGTTCTGTGCCACGTGTACTACTAATGGTACACGATTTGAAAACTTTTGAAAAGGAAAGAATTACTTGTATCATTTTCTGTATGATGTTGTAACATAATATTGTATGATAATGAGTGATGTAATCCAGTGAAGCTGCGAAGGCCCGTCCGCGTCAGGTCAATAGTTTAGACCAGTAATTCCCAAACTATTTAGGCCATGCCCACCTAAATATTTATAAAATTCTTATGCCCCCCATACATAATTAGTTATAAAAAAATAGTTTTATTCGCCTAAGAAATATAAATGATAAATATTATCAACAGGTCACTATGAAATTGTTACCAAAACATCGTAAGTAAAATTTCAAAACATATAATGAAAAACTTATTTGACTTGACTATTATAATTACCCAGTTGCTATTTTGCTAACGTCAAACGAAATTATATCTAATAATAATTATTAACAGCATTCTGTAAAGAATCTTCCTTTTTTGTTAAATTTGTCACCGATATCTAGCATTGCATTTGAATAACCCAAAGTGAAAGGGTTAAAGTCGGGTCGATTTTTAAATTGCCCCTCTGTGGGGCGTAGGAAACGCCGCTTTAGACACTTCAAAAAAAAAAGTTTGATAATAATTCATCCATTTTTTGTCAAAATAACAAAAAGGCCTTAAGGACATGTTCGGCAAAAATGGCTTGACACGGAGCGTGTTAATAACAAACATAGGAGTTATTTTAACGATAATCATTTAATTTGTATTACTAATTACTAAGTATGACAAATCTTACATTGATCTCTTTGATCTAGGGCTATATTTGGTTAAATGGCCACAATCTCGGAAGATACTGGCCAGGAGTTGGTCCACAAGTGACACTATACGTTCCCGGTGTTTGGCTCAATGCTGCACCTGAAAATAATGAAGTGCAGATATTAGAACTGGAAACGCCTTCGAAGGACTTAACTATTAATTTTATCGATCATCCTATATTGAATCGTACAGGCAACATTAACTCGTGGAAATCACCATAAATTAGAAACTTAACAAAAATGTAGTGTTTATATATACTTATTTTCATTTTATACCTCTTGTTTGATGATGGCTCTCTGGCTATCATGCAGTTTTTTGATGCCAAATTTGTTATTATTAAATAGCTACAATTCCGTGTCTGTTTTGTTGATTACACTCACCTATCCTTTAAATCCTGCTGATATAATTGTAAATTATACCTTTTTTTTAACGTATGAGGCAAACGGATGTTTTATCACCTGATTTTGATCTCCAGGGACGGGGGAAAAGAAGGGAATAGGAGCGTGGGAAGGTAAGGAGAGGTGGGCCTCCGGCGCTCTCACTGACCGAACGAAACGCAACAATGCAAGCACTGTTACTTCACGTCGGTTTTCTGTGAGAGAGTGGTACTACCCCGAGCGAGCCGACCCATTCATGCTGAAGCCAGTAATAACTTCAGCGTGACTCTACCACCTACCTTGTAAAGTAATCAACATAACTATAATAATTATGAGTGGCATGAAGAAGAAGAAGCATTCATTAATATATCAATGACAAGTAACAAAACTTTTGCCAAAGGTCTCGTTAACTACATGGGTCTCAATAACCTTCTTCAATATAATAACGTAACCAACGATAGAGGGCGCATTTTAGATTTAATTTTAAGTAATTTGCCAATTGAAAATGTGGTATGCAGTAAAGTTTATGAAGTAAATTAGACCCTTCACATCCTCCATTATTATTTAAAATTTCTAATGTAGATTTAGATTATATGAAACCAAATATAGCACGATTTCAGTACTTTAAAGCAGATTATGACAGTATTATTAAGAAGCTTAGTGATATAAAGTGGGATGTTGAGTTTACAGATTTTGATAATGTGGATTCAATGGTGACTATATCTTATAAGATTATCCGTAAAGTTATTTACGATTTTGTTCTTAAAAGAATACCAGAAAATAATAAATATCCTAGTTGGTACACAAATACTTTAAAAAGAATGTAGAGGGAAAAAAATAGAATAATTACTATTATTTATGATATAAATATAGAAATTATTATGTTAAATCTTTAAATATGTAAAATAGTTTAATATTTACTTTTATGAATATTTAATTAAGTCTTGGAGCATGCCATGGTTGTGTATAATATATTCATCTATAATGAATCATAATAGTCCTACTTTTTATATATTTACTAGTGTGTTGTCATGTTGACGACCCTAAAATAAATAAATAAAATGTGTTTGTAAATGAATGTTATTCGTTCAGTGTGTTTCTTCTGTGGATGCTCACCACACCACTTCACACATCGCTGAACACGTAGTTCTTGTAAAAATAATAATTTCTCGGAGTTAGACTTTGTCAGCCGTGCTGGACGCACGCATTTGTTTGCACGCAGCAGATGTTTATTTCGACAACGCAGTACTGTCGAGTGAGTCTACACTCGACACTTTAGTATTTTAGAACTGCGATTACTTCCAAGAATTGCACCTGTTTATCTACCTTGTTCTATTGCTCTTATTCGATTAGGTCCGTGAAACCCAGCTGTGCAAAGTGTAAACATTTCTTTTTTGTTTTGTGCTACTTTTAGTCCGGACTCCGAAGCCCGTTAAATTCAAAAGACACGCCCCCCTGCCTCTCTGGCAGGGAGGTTTTAGTGTCCCCGCCCCGCTCTCCTCCTCAGGCCCCGGTATGGCCTCTCATAGTGAGATTCGGCTTTTAAAAGCCGAATTCGTTAGGTTCCGCGGCTTCATCGGAAGCAACTGTCCCTCCCTGATTAAGAACTACAACGCGTTCACGAAACAGTATCGCTCCGAGCACTCATCTGCGATGCCCGCTCCCTCGGTCCTAGCCAGGATAGAAGAGTCCAACAACTTCGAGATGACGAATCGTCACTCCTCTAGTGACGAGACGTCGGGCTGAGACTCCGACATGAAGCAAGATCCCCCCACTGATACGGCTTCACCGATGTCACGCGGCGTCGACGACCGCATAATAACCGCCAGAATACCTCTTCATCCGAGAATGAAGGCGCTAAGCCTTCAAAACTCGCTAACATCGACGGCGTGAAAGTGCCAACTGCGACTGCCGCACCCCCAAGACCGGCCTCGCCCATAGCTGCGACTTCCGCAGTCACGGGTAAGGAGCCCCGCCCTCCACCTCCTGTCACAATCCAGAACAGAGCGTCCTGGGTCAAAATCGCTAGTCTGCTGCAAACAGCAGACGTTCCTTTCACATCTGCCATGGATATTCAAGTAAAGGTAGCTACTCCAACCATTCACCGCAAACTTACGCGATTCCTGCGCGATAATAAGTTTGCGTTTTTCACCCGTGCGCTCGAAAAAGAGCGTATGCTACGTGTTGTCATCCGTAGAGTCCCTTCAGAAATCTTAGTCGATGACGTCTACGAAGACCTCAGGGAACAGAAGTTCCCTGTCAAAGAGGTGCACGGTATGCGCTCCCCGCGCACTAGAATGCCCTATGACATGGTGTTGGTTAATCTTGATCGCACTGTGGAGGGTAAAACCATATTCAATAATTCGACCCTCTGCGTCCTCTCCGGCGTAACAGTCGAGCCGCCGCGCAAAACGTCCGTACCTTCGCAGTGTCCCAACTGCCAGATGTACGGACACTCCGCACTTAACTATCACCTGAAACCCAGGTGTGTTAAGTGTCTCTGCGACCACTCCACTAAGGAGTATTCTCGCTCAAAAGACTCGTCCGATCCTCCGAGTTGTGTCTTTTGCCGCGGCGTGGGCCATTCCGCGAATTATCGCGGGTGTCTCCGCGCCCGCGTACAAAACAACTCCGCTACGCTAGGCGCCATATAAGGCGCCTGCGGCGTCAACCCGTCCCCGACCTCCGCCTCTCAACTCTAGAGAGGCCTATCATAAGTTGCCGAGCACATCTCGTGCACCGGCAGAGCCCGTACCCGCAACTAGTGCGCCCCCCGCCCTGCACGGACCCCTCAGGACCCGTGGGCTCCCAAGATCGTGTCCCAACCTGATCCTCGTCCCCAGACGCCTAAGCCTTCACAGGCCGACCACGAGATCTCCACGTACGATGAAGTAGCAAATGATCCGAAACAGGGTCCTATTCGTGTGATCACGCAGTTTCCCGCCATCGCGGCTACCATTCAACGGCTCGCGCGCTTCGCCGTCTCAAAATAATAATTTTTCTCAATATAAGATAGAGAAAACTCGCGTGTGTATCTTCTCCTAAAATCGATAAACGATGACGTTATTTCTATTTTTAGATACCGACGCCAGCGCCGTTCGTTTAATCTGTAAATTCGATCTTTTGATTTCAAGTGGACGGCCACATCGCGAACCCCTCCCTCGTGCGTCACGAGGTAGGGCCCTCAAGTCTCATACCCGCACATACGTCGCGTTTTCTCGGTAGTGTCTTTGGCCAAGATCACCCGGGTGATCACAAAGATGCTGCTATCGCGATACAGTATACACCACATCGATAATACACACACATACACACGCACACGCACACGCACACGCACACGCACACGCACAGGCACACGCACACACACACACACAGATATCCAACATGCACCTTTACACAAACTGATGGAAGGGTTTACTTTTTTCCCTTATTCGAACTGAATCGAGTAGTTTAGTTCGTTTCTTTCCGATTTACATGTTGTGTTTTTTAATCATGCGATTTTTAATTGCATAATTCAAAAATGAATAGATGTACGATTAGCTTAGAATAGTTTAGCTAAGTCAGATCGGGGTTTTCTTCGGTAACAGCCCAAGCCGAGGTGTGCCGTGCACCCTTGAGCATGTTACCTAAACAAAATCGGCTAAGTGCCTTAAGCGCTCGCGTTAGTAGTTCGGTGAAGCTGTGAAGGCCAGTAAGGCCAATAGCGTACTCAGATCGAAAAAAAAAATCTCAAAACTTTAATAACTGTATATATAAAGGTAATTAATCTATCTTACTATAATAAAACTGTAACAAGTTGAAATCTGTACATTAAATTATTTTTTTTTATTTTAATAATAGTAGACTATATTATCGATATAGAAGGCAAAAATAGTATTTTTACAGTTTTTGTCTGTCTGTCTGTCTGTTCCCTGTGAACACGTATCAATCAGAAAGTACTAAACCAATCTTGACGAAAGTTGACATAGTGAAACTAATATTACAAGGCTACATCCAGGATAATTTTTGTCCCATAAAACGCAAGGGGTTCTCTAGGATAACGAAAAACAAAAAATAGTATTTAACGTAACTAGACTTTTTTGCGACACCTTAGTACAAGGGCCGGCAACGTTGGAAGAACAAGAATTTTAGAATAGCTGATTCTCTAAAATATCAATATTACAATAAATAAATAATAATATAAAAATTAGCGAAAACTCATTATAAATCATTTGTCAAAAAATAATTATTAACAACTTTATTAATATAACATATGATAAAAGAAAAGTAATTAAAATTGTAAAATGAAATATTGAAGAAAATAATACAAAACAACAATGACATAGAATAAAAGAGGTATATAAATTCTGTAGACACTAGCAACACCAGGGGTGTCGCAAGTGCGCTGCCAACCTGTATATGGGGAAGAGGGAGGGTAAGGTAAGGGTAAAGAGGAAAGGGGAAGAGAGGTGGGCCTCCGGCGCTCTCACTGACCGAACGAAACACTACAATGCAAGCACTTTTATTTCACATCAGTTTTCTGTGAGAGGGTGGTATTAGCCCGAACGAGCCGACCCATTAATGCTGAAACCAGTAATAGCTTCAGTGTGGCTCTACCACCTACACAAATTATCAATATATGAATAGACAGAATTTAGGACACCTGATAGCCGGTTAACGTTGTATTTTTAATGCGCATTTTGATTTAATTAATTTTATTAATGAATAAGTTTAGGAACATTTTTTTTCAGTAACTTTTAAACGCAATCAAAGACATGAATTTATCACAGTCAGACACATTTTTTATAAACAATCATATGCCCGCTGATATATTTTAAAAATAAAGATAATTAATTTCAAACCGATTTTTTTCCATAGGAAAGAACAACTTTCATTTTATTAAACATTATTGATATTAAGATTTCACCATATACAATGAACAAGGATAAACGTAAACGTATGACTTGGGACTGACGCCATCCTAAATATATGCGTCGATAACGTACGCTGCCACAATAATCGCTATCTTTATCGTGCAGCCAGTACAGCACTAAACTATAGCTATATTCAATTTTTTTTTCGAAATGAATACGCTGTTGACCTGGAAAGGTCTTTATAGCTTCATCGAACTATATCTATATTCTATACACATATTATTTTTATAGCAATAAATCGGTTTAAATATTGAGGAAATAACTGAATTAGTCTAAAAGACGAAATTCGTACTTATTTACATCCAAGTATAATAATAATAAAATTACTGCTATTCCAAGTATTTATACGAATTGTCTATATTTAAAAAAGACAGTTCTGTGGAACATAATGTTACTGGTTGATAAAGGATGATTATTCACTAAAGTTTCTTTTTCCTTTTATGGTTTTGTATAAAAAGCAGTCGGATTGTATCGCTTATATAAGAAACAATGAAACGTACATACTTTCAAGAGTTTATTGCACTAACATAACCGGTAATAAGGGAACGTACCCAAACCACGTGCCCTGTTTAGGGGCGGAAGGGAGTACCACGCTTGGTCACAAGGGAGACCGAGGGGTTAGGTTTTCGTCACGTAGTCAGTACCGTCTAAACGAAATCTCATGCTCACAGGCGCGATACTCACAGGCAGCAACACTAATGTACATATACTAAGACGTCTGCTGATTGAAAAGTAACAATTTGTGGTGCAGTGCATTTACCAAACAAATCGGCGATCGTCTGTACATCGCGTCTATGCCGACAATAAAGAAAGAAATAAAAATCTTGTTTTTTGTAAATTATGTCTATGTGTAGGTACAATATGTTTTACATTAGTTTTTCCTACTTAATAATCTTTTTTCCGTCGTCCAGCCGGAAAGTGGCAACTTTCTGGCTGCAGATCTAAATGAAGTTACTACTTTCTGGTTCTGTCGAAATTAAAAGTAGTATATACATCTTGGTCAGTAAAAAAGAAAGTCATAGATCACATGTTTGTCAGCCCCGGCTTAGCCTCGGCCCACAATTACATGTTAATTAAATGTGATCTGAGATTTTCATATTTTTTTTGGCCTATATGTTTTTTTTGTATACTTTGCATGTCTCCTTTCTTTAAAGTTTTCTGGTTTTTCTAAGATGACAATCTGAAGTAGGTAGGTCCTGCGCATAGATCAGGTGGGAGGTGGTAGGACCACGCTGAAGCTATTACTGGTTTCAGCATAAATGGGTCGGTTTACTCGGCATTGTACCACCCAACCCACAGAAAACCGTCGTGAAGCAGCAGTGCTCGCCTAGTTGTCGTTCGATCAATGAGAGCATCGGGGACTCACCTGCCTCCCCTCCTCTTCCTCTCCCTCTTCTTTTGGAATTGAAGAATTCCCCGTTCCCCCAAACATAGGCTGGCAGCGCACTTGCAACTCCCCTGGTGTGGATAGTGTCTGTGGGCGACGGTGATCAGTTATCATCAGGTGACCCACCTGTTCGTTTGCCTCCTATGGTATAAAATAGGTACAAAATTGGGTCTAAAAGTACATAATAGCACTCCTGCATTGATATATCATGACACACGGCATAGAGAGCCTTTCCATGCAAGACTAGAAAATATTTGTTTCTTATAAAAGACTTCAGAATCGTAGAAATATTGTTAGGTAACAAAGATTTAACCTTAAATAGTAGACCCTTATGCCACACTATATTAAACACTTGTGATATCTCAAGAAATGTACTAGTGCAGTACCTCTTGCTTTCAAAAGACTGGACTATCTCATTATCTAGCTTATGACCGATCAAATTCCGTTGTAGCGTAGTGGCAACGAAATGCTAATTGATGTTCTGGTATTAACTTTTGCTAATCTATGGCTGGTAACATCCATAACGAAATAAAAGTTTTATATAGTTTTGTTGGTACAGGCAGTAAGCTAATCGGCCCATATGATCTTGCGTCTTTTGGTTTTTGATCTGGTTTTAGTAGAATAATTATTTGTGCAACTGTGCACTGGGGTTAGAATTAGTTAAAGTCCCATTATTATATTAAACATTGCTGTCATTGGGTTAACACTGTCAAGTAATTCTTGCAATACTCGATTTTTTTTTTTAAACTTGTACGGCAAAATGACTGTACGGTACCTGATGTTAAGTACAGTACAGTCCACAGATAATGGTGACTGTCGCTGTTAAATAACAACGGCAGTCATCGCTATCATGCCGACCTGCACATGTGTCTCTTCACGCCTCGTTTGAAGGACCCCATGTCATAAGAGGAAGGGAACACACTGGCCGGGAGGCTATTCCACATCTTCACAGTACGACAAAGATAAGAATTTTCGAACTTCTTCATTCCTGCCAGTGTGGTTGCTACCGTGAATCTGTGGAGACGCGTACCCGTCCGTGTAGTTCGGTATTGGAAAGGAGAAGATGGGATGAGGTTAAATAACTCTTCAGAACACTCGCCATGATAGAGACGATAAAACACGCTCAGTGAGGCGATGTTTCTTCGCAACTGAAGCGGTTCAAGGTAGTTGGTAATGTCTGCATTATTCACAATACGGACAGCCCGTTGCTGCAACCTGTCTAGAGCATCAAGGAGATATTGGGCGGAACCATCCCAGAGATGCGAACAGTATTCCGTGCACGGCCTAACTTGTGCCTTATAGAGAAGGTATAGTTGGGCGGGTGTGAAAAACCGTCTCACTCTATTCAGGATACCCAATCTCTTAGGTGTTACAGAGATAACACTCCCAATGTGGTCCTCCCATAGAGATATGAGTTCCAAGGACTAGTTGAGCTCACTGACAAGATCAGCCCTCATTTTCTCGGTTTCACCACGACTGGCCGTGGGCCCGGTACAAAATCCACCATGAACCGTACTGTCGTCAGCATAACAATGAATGCAACCAGAGGCTAACATATCATTAATATGCATCAGAAATAGGGTTGGTGAAAGTACAGAGCCCTGAGGGAATCCTGCATTAACTGTCATGAACTGTGAGCTCTGTCCATCGACGAGGACACGTATTCTGCGTTCATGCAGAAAGCTGGAGATCCATCTATACAGCTTGTCGTGGAGACCGTATGCCTCAAGTTTGGATAGGAAACCTTGATGCCAAACCCTATCAAATGCCTTTGCTATATCGAGGCTAATTGCCACGGCTTCGCCATGTTTATCAACTGTCTCTCCCCAGCGATGCAGCATGTACGCTAAAAGATCACCCGTTGATCGTTTCGGACGAAAGCCATATAGCCGAAGATAGTAAATTCATTTGTTTTGTGAATTATGTTCTTGTTACGATATGTTTTTATATAAATGTTTTTTCTTTATAATATTTTTTCTGACCACCGGCCGGATATTGACAACTTTGTGGCAACTTGGCCAATTAAAAAGAAAGTTACAGATCAACTGTTTTTCAGCCTCGGCTTCGTTTCCGCCAACAATTATGTGGTTAGTGGCTACTTTATTGTCCTAGGTACGTAATATACTAGTTTCACTGGTAAATATTAGTATACATGTACTTTTGGCTTCACGTAGCAAGGCACTGTATTAATAAAGACAAATATGAGCCAAATATATATCTTTTTAATTCACTATACTAAACAAATTTCAGGTTACAAAAAATTATTAAAAATCGTATTTATAAATTACAACGTGAAAACTAGAGGGGGAGGGTGGGAGTCTCTTCATATACCACGGATGGTCACTGGAGGGGGGGGGGATCAAAAAGTAGTCAAATATGGGTTACGTGGTTTGGGTACGTTTCAAGCAACTTATTCTTTTTCTAAAAGGATGTGGAAAACTTTCACGATACGTTATTTTTGAGTAAGTCTCGGCTTACATCATTTTAAGTTACTAAAAAAGTTTGGATGTTGTTAATGTTCACACTGCCTATTATTTTTATCAGAAATCCAACGTAGGTTACGTTACTAAGCTACGATAGGAACAATAGGACATAACGCTTACTAATATAACGCTGCGCTTTTCACCACGAAAATGGGAAATAGAATAATATACGGCAATTTAATAGAGTATCTTAGTTAATCAGCACACTACCCAGATAATCTGTAAAATAACAGATTCCGGCTCTAGAGCGATAACATATATATTAATCTATTTAAAGTTATATTTGCTTTAAATAAATGTTAAATTCACTTACATTGTGCACACCATTATAAAACATTTAATTTATATGATCAGAGGAGGTGTAAGGTTATCCGTTTGTAAGATAATATAAATTGAAAAACAGAGAAGTTGCATATTTTCAAGAAACTTTTAAGGGCTGTAATTTCCAAACCGGTTGAGGTATTATTATTGTTCAAAGTGTTTGCTACGAGTACAAACGATTGTCTAACGATATCCGTTTATAGATTTCACAAATATTGGGTATTAACTAAAATCACGTTTTTCACAATCACAATTTTCAAACGATTCTATTTTTTCCTATTATTAGATATTTTTAAAATTATAAGTGTTTTCTACGGGTACAAATGATAGCACGACGACGTCTGTTTGAAAGATTAGTGTAAGTTAAAAAACTGAGAAGTTGTATTTTTCCGAGAAACTCGTATACAACATTTTTAAGTGCTATTATTTTCCTATAGGAATATTTGTGTGGTTCTAAATGTTTCCAAGTGGTGACTGGGAATAAGACTGTTGTATTTTTTTAAATTTTGAAACTCCTGTAACTTTTTCGGGTTTGAAGTAAAAGAAAAAATAAAAGTGGTACAGACGTTTAGAAATAACTTAGATTCGAAGCCCGTCAACGAAATTTGGATATCGAAATTAGGGTGCGGATCAAATTTTGAAAACGCTACAATTTATTTCACTTTGAGGTACAAACGAAAATTAAAGTGGTATAAACGGTTACAAAAGATTACACGACGTTATCCGTTTGAAAATTTAATAGAAATTGAAAAACAGAGAAGTTGAAAATTTTCAAGTAACTTTTTAACAAACAGAATAAGTACTGTTATTCCCTTCCTTATTGAGATATTATTATGGTTCAATGTGTTTTCTATGGGTACAAACGATTGCACGACGATATCCGTTCACGGATTCTATATATATCGAAAATTAACAGATTTCACCATTTTCTGTGAGAAATGTTAAGTGCCGTTATTTTCTTTCCTTTTGAGATAATCTTATATTTTAAAGTGTTTTCTATGGGTACAAACGATTGCACGACGATATCTACTAAACAATTTGCTAAATTTTGAAAAATTATAAGTCTAGGATTTTTTATTTCTGAATCTTTAAAGAAATTCAAATTGTAACCTGCAAGTTCATATGTTTTCACGACGAACTTCATTTACAGATTTTTGTTTTTTTTTTGTAATTTTTTTTTTTATTTTTTTAATTTTGAAATTCCTCTAACTTTTTTGTCTTTGAAGTAAAAGAAAGAATAAACGTGGTACAAACGTCTAGAAACAATTTAGATTCGAACCCCGTTAACACAATTTTGATATCTCAAAGTGGGGTTATGTTTATGTTTAATTCTTCTCACAAATAACATTTAATCTATATCTATATACTATAGCAAACCCGTAACAAGGCCAAATCTGAACATTAAATATTTTTTTAAAATTATAATCAAAGTAGACTATGTTATCGGTATAAGAGCTGTAAATAGATTATTTTTGTCTGTCTGTCTGTCTGTCGCTGTGAGCACGTATCACTCTCAAGGTACTAAACCAATTTTGACGAAACTTGACACAGTGATAACTAATATTACAAGGTTACATCTACGATAATTTTTGTCCCATAACACACGAGAGGTTCTCTGCTCTAAACGGACTAAAGACAAGAATCTGTATTCAATGAAATTCTTGACCGATTTTGCTAAGTAATATTTGTGCTATATTTAACAGTCAGATTAGCTAAATATTTAAAGCTATATTCCATATTTTTATCTTTTGCTATTCTGGACATCCCTGGTACCACCGATTCGATTTTGAAATATTTGTCAATGTTAGAAAGGTATAGGTATTATCCCTTAGTGTTATAGATGATGTTTATTTTGGCAAATATATATTTTCAATAGTTAATCACAAGGAATGTAATTAAAATCGGCAAAATTTCTTTTATCGCCGACACTGGGAAGACATTTATCGGCAATATATGTAGGTTAGTTTTTATTTTAATTGGACCCGGTAGATGATGCTGCGAACGGGTTTTAGGCTTATTTTAAAGATTTCTCACATACCAGCTAGGTATATATTTGAGTGAACTCCTCTATAATTCGGATTTACAATTGAAAACGGTATATGTAGCTGAAATCGTGTATTAGGTTTATTAAGATTATTCGCGTTTAAAAATATAATTGAAACAAGTAAAACCGATTTGGTGCAGACGAAGTTGCAAGGGTCAACTAGCTAGGAATAAATGCACCAATATTGTCGTATATGGAGATTGCATACTTCCTATTTCTCTTTATTCCATAGGGTCCATATATATGGCAATAGCTAATAAATTAGTCAAAGGTCTAAAATATAGATCGCCTTTAAAAGAGTAATAGATACACAAAAACGATATAAAACAAAGAATACTGATAAGATACTCAACGAGTAACTTATAGATATGATACATAGAAGTGTTTGAATTTTTAGATATCCGAACGTACCATTTAATGGAAACGACAGTGTAACATTATCTTCGTATGACAGCTCAATACAATTACTGTATTCATTTAAATAGTATTTTCAATTGTCGTCATGTAGTTAGAACATGAACCTTTCACGGCCTAATAATTCACAAAAAGATGTACTTTATCATGTACAAGAAATAAAGAAAAAACATTTGTAACTACGTAATATAGAATTACTCCGGTTCACGAGTTTATTCCTTCCTATTTAGTATCTGTTTCCGTAACTTCATTAAATTAATTCAACTTATGACATAATATAAATTAATTTATTTTAAAATAATGGTTAACGACTATGTTCATAGCAGTGTAGCTATGTAATGTTAACTTTACCTTATTGTAGAAAATGACAATCTACATACCAATGTTGGTATGTAACGTATGACTTATTTTACCTTATTATAAAACTACGTTTGTATCGAAAGTCAATGTCATTTGCAGTCGAAAGTACGAGTATTTTTACTGATTTATGTTAAACTGGTTTGTTCGAATTAAAGAAGTTGTATGTAGTAGCAATGTGAAAAGTAACTTCTTTGGAGAGTCGAACTAATAGTCTTATTAAAAATATATGTATCTCCTCAATGTGTGAAACATAAATTGATATATGTACCAGGTTTGGTACGTTACAGCCTTGACTTATTTCTGTAATAAATTTGAACTATAAAATGCTTTATTAGCTTACCTCTATTTAATATACATTTTTATTTTTAATTCAGTTTTTATTATCACAATATATCGATTGGTACAATTATCTTGTATTGAAAATAATCGCCCTTTACTTTATTTATCATGCAGCAATGTGCAGTATATATTATTTATGTCATAATGAGAGAGTCAATATAAAAGAATGAATAAATTGTGTATTTGTAAGCCAATTAAGCGTATGTATTTAATTATTTTATTTAATGAAGGTCATAATATTTTCTATACATTTTAGACACTGTTAAAGGCCAAATAGAATAAACGGATTCATTTTACACAGGCAGAACCATAGAGAATATAGTATTTAAAAATATAGATAGTTCGTGGCACCAAGTTAGGCGGAGTTGTAATGAATATAGAGATATTTAATCGATTGATATACTATATAATTTATTTATAAAATACTCTATATATTGATTAATTAATCTAGAATATTTTCGAACATGTTTTTCTTACAAGTAGGTATCTAACAATATTGTGTTTGATCATTTTATTTCATAAATACATATTATCAAGATTCATTTATTCTAATTACAAATTCGGCCACCTTTGAACGTTAAACACAATGATATCATTGGTTAAATACATTATACAAACATAATTCAAAGTAGAAAGAAATTACAGGGTAAATATTGCATTAAGAATTTTGAGTAAAATTTATATTATTAGATTGAAATTAACCTAATTTAAATAAAATATTAATTTTGTTGTCATTTTATTTTAAGCCAACTAAGCATGTATATCTATGTATTAAATTATACTATTTAATGAGGGTCATAATATTTTCTATACATTTTGAAGACAGTGTTAAAGACAAAATAAAAAAACGGATTAATTTTACACTGGCAGAACTAGTGAACTGGCTAACATCAGCTATCTGTCAGTCAAAGTTTCTTCAAAGTCTGTGCAGTTGTTTCAGATATTACTCGGAACAAACAGACAGACAGACAAAATGTTTATGATGTGAAATATCTATAGGCGGAGGGCAAACCTGATTGTTGGCGTGGCAACACAAAACACGAACACTATTAACGAAATGCTCAAAAACATTTGCCACCCTATTTTGTAGGCCACTTGTTCTACTAGTGTTACGTGGCACGCGCCGACGACCTAACGGTTATAGGTTCAATCCCTCGGGAGGGAGCTCTTGAGTGCGTTGCTTACGCGATACAGTGACACAAAAATTGACATCACTGCTACACCACTACACTATCACCCCCACACACGTGCACGCTTACACATGGAAGTGGAAGGGTTTTATTTTTTCCCCTTATCGTACTGAAAAAACTCTAATTTTCCGATAATAAATATGTGGAGGAGTTGTTGAGGCGTGTATGCTTGGTACACATATGCGTCTCAACAACTCAAACATATATGAATAGTTAGCTAGGTTAGCTAAGATAGTTCGCGAGTTTGCATGTAACAGGCAACAGCCAAGCCGAGGTGTGCCGTGCACCCTT
>JACEII010000039.1:3639394-3670449 GCA_014332785.1 Antheraea mylitta
ATTGGTACTTTATTTTATTTATTTTTATTAATTCACACTATGCTATACTTATAGAACATTTAAATAAAATAATAAATGACGAACGTATTTAAGCTCATTCGCTTTTTTGTTAGATATCATTGTTCAATTGGATTCGATTGAAATGCTTTAAATCAAAGTGTACATGTATAGCTCAGACCTCGGAAATCATCTTACAATATTTTGTTAACCCGTCCTACGCGTGAGTGAGACACATTCATGTCATTTAAAGTGCGAAAGAGTAAGAAGTTGTTGAACCACAACTCTGTGTTTGTGTGCCTGGTTATTATGTAGTGGTACTGAGTATTCGTGAATACGATAAGGCGTAGTGTGTCTGTGAATCGGTAGGTCGGTCTGTCGTCGTGGAGACCGCGACAGCGCCGGACCGTTCATCATAAACACAACAATAAACCACGTGGCCGGCAAACAAACCTATAAAAAGTGAGTTAAACTTTCGCTAAAACATGTTTGTTATTGATAAACTCATAATTATTTATAAAAAATTACCAATAACGAACAACCATTGTCGTTTTAAACCACTGTAAAAATAAATTAGTCCTTGTTTTATACAATAGTTTAATATGAATTCGTTAATAGTTTAGTAACTGTGTGTATTGTTATTGATCTTGTGGTGACTTTTAATTTATAAAAAAATATATAGCATTTTGTGAAAATGTAAATTACGTTTTATCGTCACTTTCATGCATTTTATTTTTGTATTTAGTTTTAACGTTCTGTATTTGAACCAAGGAATATTGTTCAAACTGGTTAAATTTACTGTTGTCATTAACTTACGAGAACATGTGAGAGTTTAAGAGAAATAAGAAACGACGTACAAGTTGATATTTTTATAATATTGAATTTACAATAATTGGATTAAACCTTAATTATTCGTAAAGCCATATAACCTTACCTATTATCGCTAGATATCTATTGTAACTTATGTGGATAGATAATTCACTTTGTTAATATGATCAAAATAAAATGAACTTCGTAACTAAAATTATATGTGCGAATGTGAGTTTGCTTATTACGGTCATGAAATATTCCATATATGTTATCAGAAACGTCAAAAAGAACAAAGGATACCTTTCATCCAAATAAAAAGTACTGCTCCCGAAGTATAGGTCAAAATTAGGTTAACAGATATTTTAATTGGTACAGATAAAATATTTTTCATTGGGGACACCAATGACCACAAATTTACCGGATGTTCAATAATGATATATGTGAAGATGATAATTTGCAAACATTTATTGGTATCAGTGAGTTAACTGTTTACAATTATAAAATATCATCCGAGGCGTCTTGAAAGACACACGTGATTACGGCGCCTCTCTTCAAAAAGAGATAATCAACGGTTTCTCGTGTTACGCCATGGCGCAGTGAGGTGGTTATTGGCGACCAGTGTGCTAGAACTTTTTACAATTGTAAAAAATTATCCGTGGCGTCTTGAAAGACACACATGGTAACGGAGCACCTCTTTAATAAGAGACAATCTCTTGTTTCTTTTGTGACGACACGGCGCGACGCGGTTGTTATTGGTGACCAGAGCACTAGAGCTTTTTAAAATTGTAAAAAATTATACGTGGCATCTTGAAAGACACACATGATAACGGAGCACCTCTTTAATAAGAGATAATCTCTTGTTTCTCTTGTGACGACACGGCGCAACGCGGTTGTTGTTGGTGACCAGAGCACTAGAGCTTTTTACAATTGTAAAAAATCATACTTGGCATCTTGAAAGACACACATGATAACGGAACACCTCTTTAAAAAAAGGTAATTCAATTACAAGCAACCTTGCATCTTGCAAAACTCATATTGCAATCCTATTGACTGTAATATTGAACTTCGGCCGGGCATAAATGACTCGTAGAATATAAGTAAAATTTCTTATTCAGGTACGGTACATACACATTTACTGCGAGTGGTAGGTACTATTTATTGCGTATTATAAAGAATTTTATCGAATTCCAGCAGTTCCAATACATCATATCACGATGGGTGTAAATGAATTAAGCTGTGAAGTAGGACCACCATGCAGCCTAATGCTTGCAGATGGAACCATCTTCCAAGGCAGAAGCTTTGGTGCCTGTCTCGCTGCAGAGGGTGAAGTTGGTAAGTTTTTTGTTATCCAATCTTTATTCAAGAACTCCCAAAAACCCGAAACTAGGTACAGTGTTGTCCAATAATAATGTTGACCATCGAGTAACGAAGTCTCATGGAATCTCATCATCGCCATATTTTTAAACTGACTATACACGCCTTGCATTAAAGCATGCTTGAATTAAAGAAAATTGAAGCTGTCAATTGCACGGCCTGACAAAATATAAACCATACGTCAATAGGCAGTGTATTCGAATGCTGGTTCATAATATATCACATTGTTTGTAATACGTACTTATTTCTGTAGTAGAAGAATGCGCTTGTAATCTGATATCATGAAATAAGTAATTCTCGTTTTTTATAATTAATTTCTAACCGTTCAATCATTTGAAGAAAAAAAATTAGGTAAAGTATTATTTTCAAGTTTATACATATAGGTGTCATCCATATACCCCAAGCGACACTTATTTGATCAGATTTTTTTTTTATAAAGAGCTCATATAAATTAAAATTTATTTATATTCATTTAATATATTTTGCGTGATGCACTCAGAACGGCAGGCGCCTGATATTTAAAAAAGCAATTCTATTTCAAATAAAAAAACACACTTCCAGTGTTTCAGACCGGAATGGTTGGTTACCCAGAGTCACTCACAGATCCGTCTTATCATGCACAGCTCTTAGTGCTTACCTATCCGCTAATTGGTAACTATGGCGTACCTGATGAAGATGATCGTGATGAAAACGGATTACCTCGGTATGTATTTCTGGTTAAATATTAGCTATTGTTTATTACTTTGTTAATTGTTCAGTATCTGGACGACCGAGCCTGGCTCGGTTCTTCAAAAACATTTTTAAATTAAAATAAACCTATAGGCTTGCCACACAAAATTATCATTTTTCAATACAAAAAAAAATAAAAAAGGATATCTCATTTGAAGCAGCTGATTTCCATCTGAGCTATTTTTGTTTTGACCATGACGACGAAATTTATCTTTATATTCTAGATATATTTTGTCATTGCCTGAAAACTCGATAAAAAAGTTTTCTATGAATGAATGAAAAGACGATTTATCGTCTCCGAAACCACCTACTTACCAAGTTTCACGGAAATCATTGACGCCGTTTCCGAGATCTTGAATATATAGCAATATAAAAATATACAATAATTTCTCGTTTAAAGGTATAGAGATAACGCAACAAGTGACAATATTATCTAAACAAAGAAAAATGAAATATAATTAAAAATAAAAAGTTTCCCAATTTACATATAAGCGGACGATCTTTACACCGGCTTTATCATATTGACTCAATTTTGTAAACATATGTTATTGACCCTGTAGCCCTAACATAGAGCATGTCAAATACCGATTACATTTCGGTTGTCTTTTGACGCCACGATTGTTAACCCCTCGGCTGATTTTTTTAAATTGGCGGACTATGCTTTTAAATATTTACCCAAATTATATAATACATACGATATTTTTAAAACTTATGCTGCCAGGTGACTGTTGACAATCCATTATGAAGTAGAATATTCGTTTATATGGAGCTTAGACTGTTATGGTTTTTGACAGTCCAAGGGTCAATAACCCTCGTCACGACATTTTATCTATACTTATTATAAATTTATGTTAGCAACTTCATCTGTATTTTTTAAGAATGTATTTTAGGAACAGAAGTAAAAAAAAATTGAAGCACAAATTTTCTTTAGTCTTTTGTACTGCTTATAAAAACCATATTGTCCTGCCTTGGAAATAAAAAAAAATTAAATTCAACCGCAGCGCTACCTAATCTAAACCATTCTCGGATCCACGAAACACGTACACAATTTCATCAAAATCGGTCCAGCCGTTTAGGGGGAGTTCAGTCACATACACACGTACAGAAGACATTTATATATAAAGATATACTACGTGACAATAAGCATATGCACAAAAATTTGGCTGACAACAAATTTTTGGTTTAATTTAGCGCCGAATTCAGTACAATTTTTATTGATGAAAATAATCGAAGTGCTTGGTAAATTAATTTATTTAATATTAGCCCCTGCCCGCGACTTCGTCCGCGTTGTAATAGTTACTTTGGTAGTAATAGGTACTTTAGACTAACACTGACACGCAGCGGAAGCTCTCAAGGGGAAAAAAATCCCGATTTTGAAATATTTTTCATTGATGCTCTGCTCCTATTAATTTTAGCGTAATGACATATCTATAACCTTCCTCGATGAATGAGCTATATAACACTGAAATAATTTTTCAAATCGGACTAGTAGTTCCTGAGATTACCCCCTACGACGTCACAAACTCACAAACTTTATAATATTAAGATTATAAAGAGGTAATATAGATTTTACACTATTTCCAGGTGGTTTGAATCAGAGCGTATTTGGGCAGCAGGTTTAATAGTAGGAGAAATCAGCACACGAGCTTGCCACTGGCGTGCTAAACGTTCACTCGGTTCCTGGTTAGCAAAGCATAGTATCCCAGGCCTTTGTGATATTGACACTCGTGCTCTTACCTATCGTTTGCGGGAAGGAGTTACTCTGGGACGTATTGTACAAGGCGTTCCACCATTTGGACCCTTACCAGCTTTAAGAGATCCTAACTCTAGAAACTTGGTAGCAGAAGTGTCTACAAAGGTTTGTTAGGTCAATCAATTGAATTATAATATAGTAAAATGATTAATTTAAAATATATTTTGACAATTATTAGCAAAAATTTTTCATCGCTGACTAGCATTAAAAGTAATTTCATTTTGCTTTTAGCTTAAAATGTTTATCGTTTACTTATTGATTCGAATTAAATATAAGTTTAAGTCATTGTTACACGCAATTATAATACTATAATTTAAAATAATACGTAGATGCTTTTTTAAATATAATATTACTAAAATAAACATACATATTTTTTTAGGAACCGAAAATATTCAATCCGGACGGTAATGTAACGATATTGGCTGTTGATTGTGGTTTGAAGTATAACCAAATAAGATGTTTAATAAAAAGAAACACCAAGGTTGTTCTGGTTCCTTGGGATCACAAATTAGACTTGACGCAATATGATGGTTTGTTTATCAGCAACGGACCTGGAGATCCAATTATGTGCAAAAAGGTTGTTGATAATCTGAAGACCGTTATTGAAAACAAAAATAATGTTAAACCAATATTTGGTATTTGTCTTGGGCATCAGTTGTTATCGACTGCAGCTGGTTGTAGCACATACAAAACTACGTAAGTTGTTTTTTTTGCCTAACCATAAAAAGAATAGTTAATAAACATTATACATCGTTATATATATTTTTTTACAGTTACGGCAATCGCGGCCACAATTTGCCTTGTACTCACAACGGTACAGGTAGGTGTTTTATGACCTCCCAAAATCATGGTTTTGCAGTCGACGCTAATTCATTACCTGATGATTGGAAAATTTTATTCACCAATGAGAATGATAAAACTAACGAAGGTATCATCCATACAACAAAACCATACTTCAGTGTTCAGTTTCACCCAGAACACACGGCAGGACCTACAGATTTAGAATGCCTTTTTGACATATTTGTAGATGTTGTTATGTCGTATAAAAATAACAAACCGTGTATAATAGATGAAATAATAACAAAAAAATTGGAGTTTGTTCCTACGATTCATGAAAGGCCAAAAAAAGTTCTGATTCTTGGTTCAGGGGGATTATCTATTGGTCAAGCAGGTGAATTTGACTATTCTGGATCACAAGGGGTTAAGGCTATGCAGGAAGAAAAAATTCAAACTGTCTTGATCAATCCCAATATTGCAACAGTTCAAACTTCAAAAGGTTTAGCAGACAAAGTTTATTTTCTTCCTATTACACCCGAATACGTAGAACAAGTAATTAAAGCTGAACGACCAACAGGAATCTTATTAACTTTCGGTGGACAAACAGCTCTTAACTGTGGAGTAGAATTACAGAAGTCAAAAATATTTGAAAAATATAATGTCAGTGTATTAGGTACACCAATCACATCTATAGTAGATACAGAAGATAGAAAAATATTTGCGGAGAAAATTAACGCAATTGGCGAAAAAGTAGCACCAAGTGCTGCAGTTACCACAGTTGAAGAAGCTCTTGTAGCAGCAGTGCAAATTGGATATCCTGTGATGGCGCGATCAGCATTTTCTTTGGGTGGTTTAGGTTCAGGATTCGCTAACAATGAGGAAGAACTCAGAGCATTAGCTCATCAGGCATTATCCCATTCCGACCAACTTATTATTGATAAATCTTTAAAGGGTTGGAAAGAAGTTGAATATGAAGTTGTTCGAGATGCATACGATAACTGTATCACTGTTTGCAATATGGAAAATGTTGATCCGCTTGGTATTCATACAGGTGAATCAATAGTTGTTGCGCCAAGTCAAACACTCTCAAACAGAGAATACTATATGCTCCGTAATACAGCATTAAAAGTAATACGACATTTTGGTATTATTGGAGAATGCAATATACAATATGCCCTTAACCCATATTCTGAGGAATTTTATATTATTGAAGTAAATGCTAGATTATCAAGAAGCTCAGCATTAGCTAGTAAGGCCACAGGTTACCCACTGGCTTATGTTGCCGCAAAATTAGCACTTGGAATACCTTTACCAGTCATCAAAAACTCAGTCACCGGAGTAACTACAGCTTGTTTTGAACCAAGCCTTGATTACTGTGTTGTCAAAATACCCAGGTGGGATCTAGCAAAATTCAACAGAGTAAGTACCAAAATTGGCAGTTCAATGAAAAGCGTCGGCGAAGTAATGTCTATTGGTAGGAGTTTCGAGGAAGCTTTTCAAAAAGCATTACGCATGGTTGATGAAAATGTGAATGGATTTGACCCTAATATTAAAAAAGTAAACGAAAACGAACTCAGAGAACCAACAGATAAACGTATGTTTGTATTAGCCGCCGCTCTTAAACAAGGATATACTGTAGAAAAATTGTATGAACTAACGAAAATTGATATATGGTTCTTAGAAAAATTTAAAAATATAATTGATTATTATAAAACTTTAGAAGGCCTTGACAGCCAGTCTGTTACCTTTGATATATTGAAAAAAGCAAAGAAAATAGGATTTTCTGATAAACAAATTGCTGTTGCTATAAAGAGTACAGAAGTAGCTGTCAGAAAATTAAGAGAAGAGTTTAAAATAACGCCATTTGTAAAACAGATAGACACTGTCGCAGCTGAGTGGCCAGCATCAACAAACTATCTTTATTTAACTTATAATGGCAGTACACATGATCTTGAATTCCCAGGTGAGCATATAATGGTGTTAGGCTCAGGAGTGTACAGAATAGGAAGCTCTGTAGAATTCGATTGGTGTGCAGTAGGTTGTCTGAGAGAGTTAAGAAATCAAGGCAAAAAAACAATAATGATAAACTACAACCCTGAAACCGTTAGTACAGATTACGATATGAGTGACAGACTATACTTTGAAGAAATTTCTTTTGAAGTAGTTATGGATATTTATAATATTGAACGTCCTGACGGTGTTATACTATCAATGGGTGGTCAATTACCAAATAATATTGCAATGGATTTACACAGACAACAAGCATCAATCTTGGGTACATCTCCGGACATGATAGATAATGCCGAAAATAGATTTAAGTTTTCAAGAATGTTGGATCGCAAAGGTATACTACAACCAAGGTGGAAGGAACTTACAGACCTGGATTCAGCGATTAGCTTTTGTGAAGAAGTAGGATATCCATGTCTTGTCCGACCTTCATATGTTTTAAGTGGAGCGGCGATGAATGTTGCTTATTCAAATCAAGATTTAGAAGCATATTTAAAGTCGGCAAGTCAAGTGAGCAAAGATTATCCAGTCGTTATATCTAAATTTATAATGGATGCAAAAGAAATAGATGTAGATGTAGTTGCTGCCGATGGTAAAATTTTTTGCATGGCTGTCTCAGAGCATGTGGAGAATGCTGGAGTGCATTCCGGTGATGCAACATTAGTTACGCCACCACAAGACATTAACGAAGAAACTTTAGAGAAAATTAAAGAAATATCTGGAATTATAGCAGAAACGCTTGATGTTACAGGCCCATTTAACATGCAACTTATTGCAAAAGATAACGACTTGAAAGTAATTGAATGTAATGTGAGAGTGTCAAGATCATTCCCATTTGTGTCTAAAACGTTGGATCATGATTTTGTTGCCATGGCCACTAAGATAATTTTAGGTATACCTGTGGAACCAGTTGATGTGATGGCCGGCTGCGGTAAAGTTGGTGTGAAAGTACCTCAATTCTCATTTTCACGGTTAGCTGGCGCAGACGTCACATTAGGAGTGGAAATGGCATCCACTGGAGAAGTTGCCTGTTTTGGTGAAAATCGTTACGAGGCCTACTTAAAATCATTAATGAGTACAGGCTTTAGAATACCTAAGAAAGCAATCTTACTGTCAGTGGGAACTTATAAGGTAAGATTATCTGTCTGCATAGACAATATAAATCCTACACAAATTAAACTTTCCATAACATACTCTACTCTTTTCTTTAAGTTACTTTTTCTTTTTCTATATCTGGGTATACCATAATAAAACTGTGGAACCGCCGTATCTGTATATTGAAAACTAGCTTACCCTAAAGCTGTTATTGGTTATTACCCGGGTAGTACCAGCCTCTCACAGAAAACCCGCGTGAAGTAACAGTGCTTGCATTGTTGCGTTTCGTTCGGTCAGTAAAAACGCCAGAGGCTCACCTCCCCTCTTAACCACACTCCACTCCCCCTGCCACGTCCTCCCAAGCATAGGCTGGCAACGTACCTTACAACTTCCCTGGTGTTATATGGTGTGGAATGTATATGGACGGTAGTGATCACTTTAAATCAGGCCACCTATTCGTTTGCCTCCTATGACTTAAAAAAAAAAACAGATATCCAACATAAACACAAAACAGAATTCCGAGCGATGAGCGAGTCCTCAATAAGCGCGGGTTCCGACCAAATCGTTCTGAGCAAGTGACCGATCGTGCTCGATTGTCCTTTGACAAACAATATGTCAAAAAGCATTTTGCCTACTCCCCAACCAATTTATGCCCGAACATAATTGATTGATACTTTCAGCACAAAATGGAGCTTTTACAAATAGTAAGGACTTTACACAAAATGGGATACAAACTGTATGCTAGTATGGGTACTGGAGACTTCTATACGGAGCACGGTGTTGAGGTGAGAATATATTTTTATATGGTGCAAAATAACAAGCAGCAAGGTAAGGTAGGTAAGTAACCGTCACCATCATCTTTATAAACTTTCTATACTTTAGAATTTGGTCACAATCTCATCTGATCTTTTATGATGATACGGTCTAAGATGGCAAAATACGCTAAACGAAGAGGAAAGAGGAAAATATGCTCAATGCAATTGCCAGAACAGACCTATAGGTACTTGATGCAAGTTTCCCAAATTAGAAGCAGAAGACAGCCACCCAAAAATAGAAAACGCTTTATCAGCTTTTACGACTGATATAAGTTTGGCCACGTTGTTTCTACAATACAATATCGCACAAGATCTCAGAAGTCTTTTACTCATATAATTAATATTAATAGTATTTGTATTATATTTCTGATCAGTCTAGTGTCACGATTGCTAATCTGACATAAATACCATACCAAATAATTATTATAATCTTGGAAATGGTAAAAACAAATGTTTTTAAAGAAATAGTTTAATTTTGTTGAATATGAAATAAAATTTGAATATAAGGAATATTTAATATGATGAGAATAGAAATACACGAACATGGTTTGATTTCGGTAAATATTATGCCTAAAATTAATTACCCTCTATTTATATGAACATCAAAAATGTTACGTAAACATTTCATTTTGTTTAAGGTTGAAAGTGTGCAATGGACTTTCGACCACATTGGTGATCCAGAGGATGATCGTTCCGACGGGGAGCTTATGCATTTAGCCGATTTTATGGCGCGGCGACAATTGGACCTAGTTATCAACTTGCCAATGAGAGGTGGAGCGCGTCGGGTTTCCTCATTCACTACACACGGATATCGGACTCGTCGTCTAGCTGTAGATTACGCCGTACCTCTTGTTACGGACGTGAAATGTGCTAAATTATTAGTACAGGTAAATTATATTTACTATTATTATTATATTTGTATTATTATAGACCGAACATAGTTAAATACTGAGGACAAGAGAACGCAGTAAAATGCATCCACAAGGTATAAATTAGGAACTATTACATTGTCTAAACATCAAAACGTAAGAAATGTGTTAATAGCCAAATAAGTACTCAAGTCTACGATAAAATAAGTGTTTAAATAAAACCATACATTATAATAATAAATAAATAAATAACAATATCTATTGACGATCGTTTGACCGCTGCCACGGCGCCGAGTATCGTGCGTTTGATTCCTACACTGGACAATTCTTTGCGTAGTCCACAAATAGATTTTCTATTTCTGGATATAGTTTTTTTTCTGTAAATTATATGCTTGCAAGTATCCTAGCTTGTACATATAAAATATTTGAAATAAAAAACTAATGCACTATAAGCAAAATACTTCACAAATCGATGTGTTATATAGCTCTTCTAATTATTATTGTCAATATATCAAGTATCTGGTCTCCACGTGTTTTGCTTCCGTAAGTTATTGACTATGCATTTAATATGCCTATAGCATCGTATACCTTATATTTAATTCGATAATTGATTTCAAAACAATGAAAAAACTTGTTTGGAATGATATTAATTTAGACAATCTTTTAATTTTTATACTGATAATGAGTTGATGATAGCATACTGTTTATAGATAATTTCAATTATTTATAGAACAAAAATACTTATCTATATACATAAGGATCCCTGACTTTATAATTGAATTTATTATTTCTTGAATATCAGGCAATGTCGAAATGCGGGGGCGCACCGATAATGAAAACACATACTGACTGCATGACCTCTCGTAATATAATTAAACTGCCAGGTTTTATAGATGTTCACGTCCACGTTCGTGAACCTGGTGCAATTCATAAAGAAGATTTTTCATCATGCACCGCGGCTGCTCTTGCTGGTGGTGTAACAATGATATGCGCTATGCCAAACACTAATCCTCCACTGGTTGATCGGACAGCTTACGATTATACATCTGCTTTAGCGCGTGTTAGCGCCCGATGTGACTACGCATTATACATAGGCGCCTCTTCAACAAATTGTGACACGGCTTCAGAACTAGCTCCAAATGCAGCGGCTTTGAAAATGTATTTAAATGAAACTTTTACCACACTTAAACTAGACGATATGACAGTTTGGCAACGACACCTTCAAAACTGGCCCAAGAAAATGGTTGTTTGTGCACACGCGGAGCGTGAAAAAACAGGAGCAGTTATTCTAATGGCATCTCTTCTTGATCGGCCCATACATATTTGTCACGTTGCTAGGAAAGAAGAAATTTTAATAATTAAAGCAGCAAAGGAACGTGGCCTAAAAGTAACTTGTGAAGTTTGTCCCCACCATTTGTTTTTAAGTACATCAGACGTCGATAGGATCGGCAAAGGTCGGGCCGAAGTGCGTCCAGTTTTATGTAGTCCTGAAGATCAAGCCGAATTATGGAAAAATATTGATATTATAGATGTATTTGCTACAGATCATGCTCCTCATACCGTTGAAGAAAAGGACTCAGAGAAACCCCCGCCTGGTTATCCTGGAATTGAAACTATTTTACCTTTACTTTTAAATGCAGTGAATAAAGGACGTCTCACGATGGAGGACCTTATAAATAAATTCCACCGTAATCCTCGTAAAATTTTCAATTTACCTGAGCAACCTAACACTTACGTTGAGGTTGATTTGGATTATGAATGGACAATTCCTGAGGCTATGGAGTTTTCTAAATCTAAGTGGACACCTTTTGCCGGTATGCAAGTGTGCGGAGCAATTCACCGCGTTACTTTACGAGGTGAAATAGCGTATGTTGAAGGTCAGATTTTAGTACCTCCTGGATTTGGTCAAAACGTTCGTGAATGGCCTGTTCCTAAAAAACATATTTTCCCCATATATTCAATTGAGAAAGTTGAAAAAGAAATTAGTCGACCAAATTCAGCACTTGAAATGATACCACCGGGAGATTTAAGCAGACAGAGTGATATTGATTTAGAACAATTCGAAACTACTAAGCATGATAGTCAGGGTAAACTGAACGTTCACTTTAATGAGTTAGCTGGAATGAGAAGCATGTCGCCACTGCCTCAAATTACTAGCAGACAAAGATGTGACAGTACCTCAAACTACAACCCACCTCAAGTGTCAATGTCTCATCGACAAAGAAGCGACCTGTTCGGTAAAAGTATTTTGACAGTAGACACCTTTAATAAAGAAACGCTGAATGATATATTCAATCTTGCACAATTCATGAAAATCAGTGTTAATAAAGGTCGTAATCTAGATGATATACTTAGAGGTAAAGTAATGGCTTCTGTTTTTTACGAAGTAAGTACACGTACAAGCTGTAGTTTCGCAGCTGCCATGCAAAGACTAGGAGGTTCCGTTATACATACAGACGCCACGAGCTCATCCGCCAAGAAAGGCGAAACTTTGGAAGATAGCGTTGCAATTATGGCAGGTTATTCCGATGTATTGGTTCTTCGGCATCCAGAGCCAGGCGCGGTAACAGTAAGTTAAAATATTTCTTGATGTTTTAAATTAGGTATTTAACTAGATTTATATATATTTTTATATTATTGCAGCGCGCCTCTCGTCATAGTCGTAAGCCGATAATAAATGCTGGCGATGGTATTGGTGAACATCCAACCCAGGCACTATTAGACGTTTTCACTATACGTGAAGAAATTGGTACTGTGAACGGACTCACAATCACAATGGTTGGAGACCTTAAAAATGGTCGTACAGTTCACTCTCTTGCACGTCTACTAACCTTATACCATGTTCAGTTGCAATATGTGAGCCCACCCGGGCTTGGTATGCCTAAACACATTATGGAATATGTAGCATCTAGGGGTATACCACAGAAAGTATATGAGAGATTAGAAGACGTGCTTGCTGACACTCACGTTTTATACATGACAAGAATACAACGAGAAAGGTTCCATAGTCAAGAGGAATATGAGAAGGTAAACTTATACATTTATTGACTCCATTCTAAATACGTTGAATCATTTTTTTCGCTGAGAGAAATATCACAGTTAGATTGTACGCTAGCCGGTACGTATGTGACCACTATGCACCGCTTATGCGTAACCAAGTTGAAAGATTAGTCGGGTCAGATCTATCGGGGTGGTAGGGGTGTGTTCTATGTCGCGACCACCCTACTACATATGGTGATAAGCCCGTTACAGTGGTTTAAGTGAAAATGTATCCTCCCTTTATTTTATGGTTTCAAATCTTTAGGTTTCAAATTAGTTTAGAAGCCTTGAACCTTTTTAAATTGGTGAGTCACTATTTGAATGTGACTAGCATAATGTTATGTGCTTTTCCTTATTCAATTTCCCTACCACAAAAAAATAATAATAACATTCATATGTTAAATACGTTATTATACAATTTGACATGTCGTCATAGTGACAAATTTATATTTTTTGATGTTAATAAATTTATTAACAACTTTATATTAACGCGGGAAAGTATGTTTCTTCCCAAAAAGTATAAGCGTGACATAGCTACATTGATAGCTTATAATGTAAGTAGGTTAAGTGACTCAGCAGTATCATATAGTTCACCTAATGATACTGTGATAAAAATTTTAAACTAGGTAATAAGACAAAGGAGAAGTGTACTATTACATTATACCACCAAAATATTAATCGCTTCTCCGGCAAAATATTAGACATAGAATTGTTTTTAAATAGAGAGAATTTACACATATTATGCTTTACAGAAACATGGCTTAAACCGAACAAGATGCAGTTCGATATACCCCATTTTTCAGTTGCCAGTGTATTTAACAGAACAATCACTGTCGGTGGTGGTTGTCTTATATTATTGAAAAATAATTTAAAATATAAAGATAGAAAAGATATATGTGGTCTTTCGATAGATCGTATCTGTGAAGTGGCTTGTGCAGAGATGGATAAATTAATTATTCTTTGTGTTTATAGACTTCTATCATCAAATATTTGTCAATTCCTACAAAAAATGGAGGAAATTTTATTAAGAATTTTGAATAGTAATAAGCGAGTTTTGGTCTGTGGTGACTTTAATATAGATATCTTAAGTATGTCGCCAGTAGTTACTATATTCACATCTTTATTTAAGTCGTTTAACCTGGATCCTCTTTTTAATGAGCCGACCAGATGTACGTTTCAAACTGCATCATGCATTGATAATATTTTTAGTAACTTCAAGATCATTGGCAGTAGTATTGTTACTGGGATACGCTCTGATCACAAAGGTCTCCTTGTTAAAATAAGTTGTGATAAACCTAAAGTTGACTGCAAGAAACAATGTAGACTTATATCAAAAAGTAGACTAGGTCTTTTAAATTATAATATTGCACAACACCTATCCTCCAAAATGATTAATAATCAAGATACAGATTGTTATTATGAAAATTTATTTAGTATCATAAGCACTGAATTCAATAAACATTGCCCAAGAAAGGTTGTTAATGTAAAGGGGAAAAATAGTTTTAGTGAATGGGCAACAAAAGGCATTAAAAAAAGTAGAGATCGATTATATGATCTTTATTATAGGAGATCACTAACAAATAGTGAATCCTTTCATGCTTATGTTAGAAATTATTCCAAAGTTTTTAAACGTGCTTGCATTGCTGCCAAAGCAAAATTTTTAGGAAATAAAGTTCACGAATCAAGAAATAAGACCAAGACTGTTTGGCATATCATAAATAAAGAACTAGGTAAAAATAAAATAAATGATAATTCACTTAATCTTAATGTGGACGGAGTACATATTTCAAAAGGTACAGAGGTGGTATCTGTTTTCCAAGACTATTTCACTAATATACCTTTACAAGTAACAAGGGATATAACATCATCAGCCCAGGGTGCCGCAGCTCTTTTAAAAAGTATGAGTGCACCTATAGATTCTATATTCAAATTCTTATCTATTAGTGCAGGTGAAATAATAAGGACTTTCAAGCAATTAAATTTAAAACACACCGAAGACATATGGGGTATATCGGTAACAGTAGTACAGTCTTTAATTGTTACTATTTCACCACATTTGGCTAACATATTTAACCAGTGTATAGCAAAAGGAACTTTCCCCAATTTAATGAAAATAAGCAAAGTAGTTCCTTTGTTTAAATCAGGCTGCAGAAGTAGTTTTGGGAATTATAGACCTATTTTTGTACTTCCGTCGTTTAGTAAAGTTTTTGAAAAGATTATGCTCAACCAATTAGTGAACTATTGCAATGTGCATAAGTTTCTGGATGGTCGACAGTTTGGTTTTACGAAATCGAAATCTACTACTGACGCTGGGGCAACGCTCATAAGCTATATATTGAGTGCCTGGGAGGATTCGCATGATGCAGTTGGTGTGTTCTGCGATCTGTCTAAGGCCTTTGATTGCGTTGACCATAGTACACTTATTCTAAAATTAAAACATTATGGTATTTGTGGACCTTCTCTCGACCTTTTAGTCTCTTATTTAAAAGATCGCTGTCAGAAAGTTAGCATACAAGGGGTAACCTCTGCAGGATCCTTTGTGTGAATTGGCGTCCCTCAGGGCTCTATACTGGGGCTGTTCTTGTTCTTAATATACATAAATGATCTGCCACTAATGGTCAATAACTGTGCTGACATGGTGCTTTTTGCAGACGATACTTCAATTATATTTAAAGTGAAAAGGACAGATTCAGAGGTTACGCATGTAAATAATACTCTAAATGAAATTTCTCATTGGTTTGCATTAAATAACTTAGTGCTAAATATAGGCAAAACAAAATGTATAAGATTTGTTTTGCCTAATGTTCCACGAGTGGATAGCAGCATCAGGATTGAGGGGAATTTTGTAGAGTTAGTTGATAATACTGTATTCTTGGGTATCACACTGGATTTAAAACTACAATGGGTTCCTCAAATTAAACAATTGGCAAGCAAATTAAGTTCTGCTGCATTTGCAGTACGTAAAATACGTCAGCTAACTGATATTGCCACTGCTAGGTTAGTCTACTTCGCCTACTTCCATAGCTTAATGTCTTTTGGCATTATGTTATGGGGGACAGCAGCTGAGGTAGACACCATATTTTTATTACAAAAACGAGCAATTAGAGCAATTTACAATATGGGACCTCGTGAATCTTTAAAGACTAAGTTCAAGGAATTCGGTATCTTAACTCTGCCTTCCCAATACATTCTTGATAATTTAATGTATGTCCGAAAGAACCTTGATAAACTGGATTTTGTAAAAGGCCGGCATACTCTAAATACTAGGAACCGTGACAAACTGGTTATCCCATGTTTTAGACTTAGTAAAACGAGTAATAGTTTTTTGGGAAATAGTGTACGGCTCTATAACAAAATTCCAAAGGATATTACCGATTTGCCTGATTGTGAATTTAAGCGCCATGTCAAGCGGGTTTTGGTCTCAAAAGGCTATTATAGAGTGGATCAGTATGTGAACGATAGTGATGTCTGGAATTGACTCATCTCTGTGCATCCATTAAATTTCTTTTCCATTAAAAGTTTCTGTCATGTATGTAACATAGTCTAAATATTATATATATTAAAAAGATAAACCAGATCGAGTTTCTTGCCGGTTCTTCTCGATAACTGGGTTGTTTCCGAACCGGTGGTAGTTTTTGACGTTCATAAGTGCCTTATTAGGGCCTAAACTGAATAAAGTATTTTTGATTTTGATTTTGACTATCAGTGACGTTTCAATTTTAATTTTAGCGATCTTGTTATTACTTGTATCTTGTTATTTTGAAGGTGGTAGAGTCATCTGAAGCTATTACTGGCTTCAGCATGAATGAGTCGACTCGTTTGGGATAGTACCACCCTTTCACAGAAAACCAACGTGAAGTAACAGTGCTTGCATTGTTGCGTTTCGTTCGGTTAGTGAGAGCGCCGGAGGCCCACCTCTCCTCACCTTCCCATTCTCCTCTCCCCTTCCTCCCTCCTCCCCCCCAAACACAGGCTGGTAACGCTTGCGACTCCCCTGGTGTTGCAAGTGTCTATAAACGGTGGTCATAACTTAACATCAGGTGGCCCACCTGTTCATTTGCCTCCTATGATATAAAAAATAATAAAATAAAAACAGTAATTATTTTTTTCTCGTTTTTGTCGAAGTCGTTTTCAGCAAAAAAGGAAACGGTTTCAATATATTTTCTATTGTATTCTTCCTTATTTCTATTTACCAATTTATACATTAAATTATGAATGTATGGGTCGAATATAGCAATAAAAGCCACTATTTCAGCACGCTCTAATTTAAACGGTTCATTTTACATTTTATTGTATTACAGACACGAGGATTGTTAGTAGTTACACCTCAACTGATGACACGAGCCCGAAGGCGTATGGTCGTGATGCATCCTCTACCGCGTGTCGATGAAATTTCTCCAGAATTCGACTCGGACCCACGCGCTGCCTACTTCCGGCAAGCCGAGTATGGAATGTATGTGCGAATGGCTTTACTTGCCATGGTTGCTGGAGTAAACCCACTCATTTAACAAAGTCTTGATTACTCAAAAATGTATTTTTTTCCTTATAACATTCCTTTAAGAAACAAACAATAAAGTAAAAATTATAACCCATTTTATATATAAATATTTTATTATTGGATTTTAATATTAATTTACAAAAAGATAGGAGTATTTATCATTAAACATGAACTATGTTCTTATTGTAAATTTTAATTAATTATTAAAGAGTTAAACTTTCAAAACATTTTTATAACATTCAACACATTGTGATAGTCTGTCTATCTACATTGTCATTCCTTCATAATTTTTATATTAAACTTCTGTACTGCAAGAGATTCCGTAAATGTACATAATGATCGCAGAACAATATTACTTACAGAACAATTAATATCTAATTATATTTACAAAGTTTTGTATAAAGACTATAATTTAGATTCCTCAGCATGAATAGTATCACTTAGTTTAACGTTGTTTTTGTCTTCCTGAAAGGAAGGGTTTTCTAAGTGCACATCAACGAAAGCAAACGCCGAAATACTATGATTTTCCACGGGAGAATCTTGACTAACAATGTGTTCAAACTTAGGACGCTGTTTTCTTATAGGATTATTAATTGATCTATCCAGCTTGCTTTCTCTACGCGGTGGTAGTTTATAACCGCCTTGTTTTACTAATTTCCTTTGGCAGTCGACTAGTTTATCCCGTATTACGTCTAAATATTCGGCAGCTGAGGTATCACCAGATGGTTCATCTCGAAGTAGAATACAAAGTCTTTGAGCCTGTTCCAAATATATGACAGCTTGTTTTATTGCTTCCAATTTTTCACTTGTTCGCGCCATGGCTATGAAGTGTGGGATAAAAAATTCAAGCACTAGTCGCCGACGTTCTGTTTCCATTTTTGATGGCAATATAATCTGTAACATAACATACATATACAATATTACACATACTGAAATACTGGTAAGGATAACAGTTTACTTCACAGGTACTAAAATATGCTAAGATTAACAAATCGTTTTTGGCCTTATATATAACTCCATTCCCGTTGTTATGTAATTGCAATATTTTAAAATTAATTTCAATTCCTAACCAATAGTTGTATTGATTTAAAAAAACGAGACATGTACAATATTATCCTCGAATTTGCGTATTACTTTTGAGTATGGATTCTTATTTTGTTATTCTTAAAAAGGCTTTTTTTATATATTTCCTGTATAACCGTGAAAACTATATGGGACTTTATTCTGAAGTACTGATAAATAACTAAGTAAACAAACAGCTAAATATATTTATCTAAATACTTACGTTTTGTTTAATCTCTTTGTCCTGTTTAACAGAGGGTCTTTGTTTTTTGTTATTATTTTGCATTTTTCTTCTCTCATGCATCTGTCTTTGTCTTTCTTTTGCCCATTTATATTGTTTATCACGTGCTTTAGCTTTATCCCAAAAGTTTGTGTCGGTATCATCTTCACTGTCCGAACTCTCTGCATAATTATTTACAACTGGAGGTAAATTTGGGTTCAGTAAACGTAATGGATATTTGCATGTAAGAATTTCATACAATCTGTGACAATTAAGTGGTGGATAAAAATCTCGTTTAGTGTATTTCAATTTATCGATAGCATGAAGTATATGCATAACAGGAGCTTCCAATATATCTGCAAGACGTCTATGAAGCTTCAATAACAAAGGCTTAGGAATACTTTTGAATTCGTTACAACTTTCTATAAAATAGTTAGGAAATCTTGACCGTACAAAATTAGTATAGAAGCTGCGTAAAAATATTCTTAGTGATTCACCCAATCGATCTTCAGGCCATCTTGCATAATTTTCTTCGCATTGCCAAAATAAATGATTTTTTATATGACTAGCATCAATGCCTATCTTAGATGTCTCATTTTCCATAAACGTTTTTTGTAAAGCTAATGCAAATAAATAACATCGCATTTGTGAATGAGCCAAACAACTCTCTAAGTAACGTTCAGCAGCGGGAAATATAATTCTCCACTGCAAAGTTTGTTCAGGATTCACACCTCTTTTTGGTCTAAATCCAACTGGTATCAACAAGCATCCAAACCCAATAGCCTTGCTAACCATGTATTTAGTGGGCCACTGGTAATTATAATTGGTTCTAGGATTTCGCACTATCTTTCTTTCACGAATTATCCACTGATTTGCTGCATTAGGCCATGCTGCTAATAGAGCAGGATGAATTTCATAACCTACTTTGGATCCGTTTCGTAATGTGTCACAATATATACTCGCTCCTTGTGTCAAAGCATTACTAATCGCTTCTGATGTTAAACCCAATCCGGATCCTAAATTAATTATAAAATTGTCAACAAAATTGGTCATAAAACCCAACGAGTTCAAATAGTAGTGTCTTTCATATAAATTCTTTGACAATGATAGTTTCGAATTATTATCGATTTCCTCATCGTCATCATCACTCCAATTATCTAAATCTTTGATTTCAAGAAGAGTCCAAGATTCATCAGGCAACACTCCTGATGCTAACATATAGTTTGATTGCATTCTTAATTCTAACTTCTTTGGAGTTGTTGCTTCTGTGATTGTAGAATAACCATAATCAGACTCCGTTTCGCTGAGTTCATTCTGACGGCTACTAGAATTTGATCTATAACCTGAAGTTTCTGTTTCATCACCCATTGCGCTATCAAGGTGAGTTGTTGAAGTATCTACAGTGAAAGTATATGGAGTTTTGTTTTTTGCAAGACTCAGTCGCTTTGGATTTTTTAAGATTGATTTTCGCGGTTTCGTGTCATTTTCTATCTGCATCTCTTTTTTATTTGATTCGACCTTTTCTTGTTCTTCGCTACATTCTTCAGATAATACTGGTGCATTCCAAAGCTCGTTTATATTGGAAATATTGCCTTTGGTTGCTTGTGAGCTTATCTGTTTAGTAGGCCCGCTGGGTCGTCTACCGGTGGGATATTCAGTGTTACTTATTTTAACGTTAATAGGTAGTGGATGTGGTTCTGGCGTTTCTGACATTTTTGATTTTATTTTTTGCAACAACTCTACTCCTTTACTAACATATGGAGATTCATCAGAGTCCACTGATTCCTTTTCCGATTCCGTGTAAACACTGTCATCCGAGTTAATTTTGATTTCTTCACCAAACGTTGTTTCCTTATGAAGAGAGCTTTCTAAAACCTCTAATTTCTTCAGTTTGACGTAACCTGAGAAATAATACAAATAAATATAAGTTAAACATTCGTAATTATAAACATAGAAACAAACTTTGTTCCGGGTAAAGCTTTACCTGACTCCTTGCAATCTTCTATGCGCAACTTATAAAAGGGTGCATCTAATACAGCACTGTAATCAGAAGTATCACCAGGTTCACAGGCTTCAACATTATCATATATAACATAGAGTCTCTGCGCTACCAATGGTTCGGTCTGTCCTTTTTGTCGCTGATAGGAAACATGTTCATGTACACATTCTTGCAACCGGTCTGCGAAGAAGACGTGTTTATTACGTCTTACCATTGCTTCATTGATCATATGCTCGCGATCACTCATTGGGTTATTTTTTATATGGTGTACTTCTCTGAAACAAATATGAGTAATATTTTATAACTATTCTGTAGATATATTTTATTTAATACTATCTGCTTAACAAAGATCTTTACCATATGCTTGACAAAGATCTGTACCAAAACAATAAAAATGGCCTGAAAACCAGTTCATTATCTAATACAAAATTGAGCCGTCACAGGACGCCTGGCAAATGTAAACATCAGAATTGTTTTGTATAAGCTATATGCACATTTTATTATATATATATTCATTTTTATTTAAAAAAAAATCAAAAATTTAACTATGCGCTGGCCTGGTGTATTTGGCGACATTTATCAATGAGCGCTAGGTCGTGGACACGTGCCACGTAACAATAGTAGAACAAGTGGCCTACAAGATAGGGTTGCAAATGTTATTGAGTATTTCGTTAGTAGTGAAGTATTTGTGTTTTACGTCGCCACGTCAACAATCAGGTTTACCCTCCGCCTATAGTTTCACATCAGAAAATATAACTCGTCATTACTAAATTGTAGAGTTTTTAAATAACAATATAAAAAAATGTATATAATGACGCCATAGAAAAAAATGATATCAGCATGACTAATGAATCAAATACAAAATCACCGCTAACGACAAATACTCGATAACATAAACTAAATAGATTTTCAAAGTTTTATCGCATAATACCTTCATATATTTCTTTATCATATCTACTAGTATGATCTTTTTAGTGCTAGTTAAATAAATAAAACTTTAAGTTCACCCGTCACGTATGTTTTTGGCGTTGTCGCAAAGTGTAAATTTGATATTCGATGTTTATTGCAACATGGAGTATAGATTTTTTTTTTCGATATGACTACTCAATTGACTTAGCAAGGTCTTAACAAATTTACCGGACTACTGGAGTGTAGAGATTTATACATACATAATTATTATGTAGCATAAGGAGTCATGTAGTTAATTTATAATAGCTTTTATTAGAAGATTAGATAAGTTGTAATAGAAATGAAATTGAATAAGAAATGAGAAAGGCGTTACTAAAACATAAACACCTAACAAAATGATAACTAAATAGGGACGGAAGTTACACTTTAAATACAAAGATATAAAGTTCAAAAGATTGTTAATTTTTTAAGTGAAAACTGCTATAGGTCATTGAAAAGTAATCCGTCACGCTGGGAACGGTGACACACCGAATGGTCTACACTTTGCCACTTTTACTATCTCCGAAGGGGTAATATAATAATAAAATAATATTTTGTCTATAATCAGTGTAGTATTTTAAAGGTAATTCGTACTTTATACTTTGATCCAAAGTTTACACTTCTAACGTTTCTTTTACAGAGATTTGAGAGAATGTATTTGCATTTTATTGTCCATTTATTGAAAAATGTTCTAAACTATTTATTATCACGACACGAGATTTAGTAAATCGACGAGGACACAAAAAATGTGACGGATTAAGTAACAGTGCTAGTCGAAAAGGGCTACGAACAACTAAACCTCTTGACTGCCATGTTGGTCATATATGAACAACCACGATTTCTCTTGTGCCGTGTGTGCAGTGACGCGGTAATCCTTGGTGACCGGAGTGCTAGGCATTTCTACAATTGTTAAAATATATCTGTGGCGACCTAAAATTAATATTTCGGCGTGATAGTGAAAGTACTAATGAGCTGCCATGACACGTCGCTCGGTCGCGTGGTTGGCTACCTACGTACAAGTCGTGCTTTGTATGAAATCCATTTATCAGTTCAGATAATCAGTTTTTAATTTTCAATTAATCATTACTAAAACCGTGATTTACAGTTCATTCTTAATATGCACCAAGAATATTAAAATATTTCAAAAAAGGTTTACAATTTTTTTTTTCGAACTGATTACACTATTGACCTACGAGTAGTTAGGTCTTAACAGCTTCAGCGGACTATAGTTACAAAATAATGTTTTCGTGTACTTAACGATATTTAGCGACTGAATACAATAACAGAGATTACACAATTTGCTTGCACATTTATTAATAAGCATGTAATTTCATAAAGTTACTTATTTTGTAGTACAAAATCTAAATTACGGATTACCATTTGCTTTTTCCTGCGCTGTATAGTATGTATGGCTTACATTACCAACTGTACTTCCAGTTTATTCTGTGAAGCCTAATTTTAAAGAGATTTAGGTACTATCTTTGAATGTTTCTATAGACAATGATTTTTTTTTTGTTTTTCTTACAAAAAGTAAAATAAAAGTGTTATATATGACCTTTTGTCAACAGTAAATAAAAATATTATTTTCACATGAAAATACGTAAAAATGTTATCTTAATATTTCATATGAATACCTTCGCTAAAGATTGCCCGAATAAATGAGTCATAGGAATTAATTCTAAGATTTCTGAGAAAAAATACACACGTACAAACAAACATACTGGGGAAACAAAGAACTTAGAACATTTTGAAGACGGTTGATTAAAAATAGCTTTATGATATTTTTTACATTTCTATGAATTAGATACATCGTAGATATAATATATTTTTTAAATATTATATCAGTAATTATCTTGATTTTGATATTATCTTACATTAACAAAGTCATAAACAACTACAAAAACTTTTGTATTGGTGAAGGCAAATCGAACAGATAGTGGAACACAAATGTTGTTCAATTACACAACATAATAAATACTAAAATTGAAAAAATGTTATTGAAAACTGTGATTACGTTTTGAAAGATGTTAAAGTAACCTAACAGTGAATCTATTCCACAATAAAACGCCAACAACATTAATTAATAAAACGAATAGTTTAATACTGATTTTATTGTAAATTCAATGTTAACATTATTCATTATAATTAATGTTTTATAATCACATTGCATTACTTAAATTATATAGATACCAAGGTTGTATAGATATGAAAACGGAGTGAAACTGACTTAATAAGATAAGTGATTAAAGAAAACGGATATATTCCATTATCTATTGATATATTACGTTAATCTGAGGGACTCCCCTTAACCTTCCTTGCTGAGTAGTCACCTAATACAGTAATTATTAAATTATTGATAACGTATTCTTGGCACCAATTTCAGAATAGCTTAACGGTAACAGCCAAACATGATAAATTAATAAGGACAAAGGTACCATTTTTAGATTGAATTTAGTTAAATGCAACTGATACCGTCATATGGCGTATACATACTAGAAACCATTTCTAAAGGGGGGGGGGGGGGGGCGTACTACTCAGCATACCATGGATTCACCATGCGGGTGCTGGGTCCATCGCGTGGCAACGAAAGAAGCTCGGAGTAGTTCCCGAGACTTGTCACACGGGTGTAGGTTTAAGGGGTCCTTTTCGAATGTACATTAACACTCACCTCAACTACTCGTGCTTCTCTCCCTGCCTATCCAAATCTAGTATGAACCTGCTAGTGCAGCTTTAGAGGCTCGTTCTAGTATAGAACTTACTGCAGTTCTGGATAGACCGAGGTCTTTGAGATATTAAAATCACATATACTTTGTTCTTTTTCTAACGAGTGTGAGAGTTAAGCAGGTGCCAGAAAAAGCAGTAGACTAGTCGTTATGGCCACTTTCGACTGAATGTCTCTTCTCACCTTATGTTATCTGAATAAAGGTATAAATTTATTTTACCCTGTAAATAATAAAATTTGGCTTACCTTTCGTAATTTTCAAAGAATTGAACAGAAAGCAGAATATTATTTAATAAGAAAGCGTCAGCATCATTGAGCAACTGATATCGCATTAGATCAATTGCGTCCTCATCGTATGACCTGACAAGAGCAGGCGGTGGAGCTGAAGGTCCCGGACATGGAGGCGGCCCAGGAGCTATCATAGGTAGCGCCGGCTCCTTCGCACCAATCCTCCTATTTGTAGGATTCGCATTCTTTTTTCTCTTTTCCTCACGCTTCTGCTCCTTCCAACGTTCCCGTTCGAAAAACCTATCAGGCTCCTTCTGAGCTTTCTTTGATTTCGAATTGCCCATGTCAAGATAACACGCTAATATCTTTGGTATCCACAGAAGTGTATTAAAGATTAAATAAATAAACAGCACATAATTAAAAAAAAAAAGTGGCAAAAGATTAAAATAAAAAAGAAATAATTATCAAACAGTTAATTCAATGAATCTAGTCCGTGTGTACTCGTGTAGATATTCCGCGGAACACTGGTTATTATATTTAGTCGTACAATTCACGCAGCGAAAACTCTTATCAGGTACCGATAATTAACGTTTACAGTTATCGCACAAAATCGATTACAGTTGCAGTGTTTACGCGACTTGTATTTAGGTACTTCGAAGCAAACGTTGTCAGCAATAGGCTATGTGTTCACACTGCTCTGACGGTACTAGATTCTCCTCGAAGCTTTATATCGATGTTCAGTTATTATGAAAGACTTCGTAATCAATCAACGAGATATATTCTTCTCTTTGACTTTATAAGAATCAAATTTTTATTTCTATAAATAATAAATGTAATTTAGCCTTTCACATTTATAATTAGTACTGATTTTTTTTTTCGAAAAGAAAACGCAATTTTCCTGGAAAGATCTTTACAGCTTCACTGAACTACTGAGGCGAGCGCTGAAAGCACTCAGCCGATTTGGGATGTTTGGGCGACTAACTCAAGGGTGCATAACACACCTCAGCTTGGGCTGTCGGCTGTTTTGTGCAAAAATCGCTACCTATCTGAGCTAACCTAAGCTAAGCCATCTAGATATACGTATATGAGTTATTGAAACACGCATGTGTACCAAGCATGTGTAGCTCAACAAATCCTATATGTATTTTGTGTCGGAAAAATTCCTCTAAACTATATAGGATAGGATAGGGAAAAATAAAGGTAGAACTCTTTGTCGTTTATTTCTCTGAAAAAGAAAAACAGCGTTTGAGCGTTTGAGTGTGTATAGGTGATAGGTGATGTGTGTGATGTAAGGTTTTGTGTCACTGTATCGCGTGAGCAGCTTACTCAAGGGTCCACGCCGAGGGAACGAACCTAGGCTTGAGCCGCTGCCAAGAGGGGCCTAATCTGGTGTGTGGGGGCGAAATTTACCCCCAGACCACGGCGGTGTGATCTATGGTTATGCGGGCGTGGCCGTGAACACGCTCAGTTTGAAGAGACAGGCTGGTACTAATCGTTCGCTGACGGACTGAACCAGGAGGGTCGGTAAAAATGTGTCGCGGTCGTCTTCTATACTGCGCAGCGTTGGGTACGGGTTCATAGTTCGCGGCGAATACCACTAACGGGCTGGGATGATTCGCGGCTTTTTCGAAATAACTTTTGTTTTTTTTTTTATCGAAGCACGACATAGTGACTGCACTATGCCTGATGTTAAGCATAGTACAATCCAAAAACATCGGCAACCACCGACAGATAGATTATCCATCGCTGGTCGCCGCTGTCATGCCAGCCATAATGACGAAAGTCACCCGGTACTGGATATGCACAGGCTGATCCCGAAACGCGACGCGCAGAAGCGAGTCACTATGACGAGCTTTTTCGCCATATGCATGGTGGTTGCGACTCAGTCGGGCTGTAAAACCCTACCACCCCGCTTTCGCCATTGCCTCGTTCGTTATTCAGCAGGGTGCACCACGTGCAGGTGAGGTTGGCTTGGGTGTCTCAAGTCTTAAGATGTTACTCGACACCCCTTACACCCCAAACTTGTCAGTGGTTTTATATACGCCCAGACAGAAGGTATCTCCCTGTGGAGATGCTTATTCCGGACGTACCATGGGGCACCGGTGATTTTACGTAGGGCTCGGTTCTGGAGAACCTGCAACTTATGAATACGATTTTGCGCGTGTGCAAAGACCGGACAACGTATTGAAATTACTATTAAATAAAACAACAAAACGGTACAATTTATTTACTTAATATATATTTGGATAACATGTTTGCATAGATTTAACGAAAGTGTTGACTAAGGATCATTATTCATTAAAAAATATATAACTAGCTATGTGATTATTAAATGGATTAAAAATCTGGTTTTTCTATAATTTCAAGTATAATAATTAAATCATTGTGTATATAGAGCGATCCAAAAGAGCTCCAATCGTAAAACACAAATAACCTTTCAAATTTACTGATATCATACTAAAATTCAGATTCCTATAATTAAATAACGTTAATCATCATCATACATAGAAATTATAATATTAATCCTCTTAAATAACAAGTGAGGCCTGTTATTGAGCTGATCTAAACATCTAAGCAAATAATGTAAATCATTTATAGATAGCATTTACATAACAAGAACCCATGCAACGTTGAGACGACGAATGAAAGAATAACACGAATACATGTTTAACTGATCTTGACATTATATAATTAAACAGCATTAATAAAGAACAAACGTTTTCAACAAAAACAAATATTTTAAAGCTATTATTGAGAAAAGAGCAATACAATTACCGTTATAGAAATATAATATTATGCATTTATTGATTGCACGAATTTTACAAAATATTTGTCTTAGAATTATTCTCCTCGATATCTAACTCCTACAAAACGTAAATATCTTAGTTACTATAAAAAAATTGTCTAATCTAATTTATGATTAATTAATTTGGGACTCGAGAGATTAAATTTATAATTAAGTACTACGGAATATTTCGTAAAACTTCTAACGGTGGTAAACTCATACTGGGTTCTTCCATATTATTAGCTATGCCGCTAGTATCACTTTCAATAGGGTGCGTATTAGCTCGCCGTTTGTGCCTCAATCGTTTTGCTAGTCCCATTTTCTCCTCCAATAATCGCCTGTGAACAAAGAAATATCAATTTGATTTAAAACAATCGGTACTCATTTCGCTTATAAACTTTAAACAATTACAGAGATTTATTTTGTTAGCATCTAGCCTTCTAGCAATTTAGCACTGTCTTGACTAACTGGCATTGCTTAAAAACCTTTTCACATCAAACAATCAAACCATACGACAATTTAGTTAAGATTGCAAGTAAACTTAAGATGAAATTAGTTCAATCCTAGGGTTGTCATGAGTTAGAAGGCACCATAGTTCAGCAATGAGTACCTCAATTTGAGTCGAATGTCGAATTTTTTAGGTGAATGGGTCGGCTTACCCGTGGTAGTTACCACTCTCACACACAAAACTGACGTGAAGTAACAGTGCTTGCATTGTTTCGTATCGTTTGCTCAGTGAGAGCGCCGGAGGCTCACCTTCCCTCCCCTCGCCCCTCCCACCTCCTCCTCCCCGTACCCCTCTCCCCAAACACAGGTTCTTAACCACTCGCAACTCCCTTGATGTTGCAATGATGGTGACCCGTCTGTTCGTTTGCCTGCTATGACATAAAAAAAATCGAGTCACGGGCATATAAAACGCAATTATTTAATTAGCCCATTTACATTTTAGTTATTTTAACTGTTTATATGTGTAGTATAATCGTGCTTAGGTATCATTAAGTACTTTTTACATAATTAACCCATTGGAATATGTTCGAAATATCTTATTGTTTCAGCTTTCGTGTTGGATGTTAGAATATGCAATCACCTTATTGTATTTGGCATTACAGCTTAAATGTTATGTTTCTGATATTCTTGTTAGTACAATTATCATATTTATATGTAAATTACACATAAAATCACTCATATCGCGCTGTCTTTAAGCCTTTTATTACTTTATATCACAATAATATTTCCCCGAAAATTATCATTTAGCTAAGAAACACATATCTACGTTTTTGAATTGAGTTCATAACATGTATATATTATTCCCCTTATCAGTGATTACTTGAATCAATAAAAACCAGATTATTTAAATCCTCAAGTAAGATTTTAAGAAATCCTTTTAATTTTGTTAAAATAAATTATTCATCTACATTCATCATCTACTTATTACTGATTCCTAAAAGAACGACAAACAACCTTGTTTCTTATCGTTTAAAGTATGCGATATTGATTTTCTAAGAATCGAATAATTATACGCTACGTCACACTGTAAATATTCGTTAGGTGGCATTTTATACTAATCACCAATGAAACGTGCCTGTTTTTGAGATAAAATATATCAATATCATGGACGCCAAAAAGAAATATCTTTAAAATTTAACACTACTTATTATGTGGTAACCGCTCTCGGTATAAAGATTGCACAACAGAGACAGTAACTTAATAGGCGGTAGAGCCACGTTTCAGCATGAATGGGCCGGCTCATCCGGGGTAATACCGCCCTCTCACAGAAAACCGACGTGAAGTAACAGTGCTTACATTGTTGCGTTTCGTTCGGTCAGTGAGAGCACCGGAGGCCCACCTCCACTTTCTCCCTTCCCTCCCTCCCCTTTCCCTAATTCCCCTTTCCCTCACTCCCCCTTCCCCACCAACACAGGCTGGCAACGCACTTGCGACTCCTCTGGTGTTGCTGGTGTCTATGGACGGTGATGATCACTTAACATCAGGTGACCCACCAGTACATTTGCTTCGTTATGTAAGTATATAGTGGACAAAGATGGTTGTTTTGTTAGAGCAGTATTTTGGTCTATGAATCTTATTATACATGTAATACTAGCTTTTGTTAGCGGATTCGCTCACGTCATTGATGGAAGAAATTTTCTATACTCTTGACAACGTGTATACACAATGTAACGATAATCGGGTGAGTAATTAAGATATGGCAGAGTAACAAGTAAACAAACGAATTTTGGCATTTATAATATTGTTATGTTTAACGGAACTGGTAGGCAGACATTCTGTAGTCCGGTGAAGCTATTAAACCTTGCTGGGTCAATAGCGTAGTCAGTTCGAAAAAAAAATAGGCAGCCATTATCTTGCCATAATAAAGAATATAAAAAATAATTATATAATTTCCAGAGCTGCTAGGAGACAAAGAAAAGTTAGGAACGATGTTCCTAACGCTTTGCCTCAGCTACGAATGTAATTGAATACGGCGACCTAGATTGTTTATATTGTATACTTAAATTGTATTGTTTCATCACGTAACGAAAAGTGTTATGCGACCATGCAACTCTGCCCCTCTCTCTTTGTACATAATATACACAGATTATATAGGATTTTTAAGAATAATAACGTAAAGTAAGCAATATATATATATATATAAATATATAAAATTTCCGTTGAGTATTAAGGTTACACAACCAGCAGAGTTACTCCTTGCCTTATGTGATGATTTCTACTAATCTATCGGCCCACCCCAAGATGTGTTATGGATCTTCGATCTAAAAATCTCACCAGTGCCGCTTAGCGGATCTAACAATAACCAAAACCATCCAGGCGAGAGCTTAAATTTAAAAAAAAAACATCAAAATCGGTGAAACTCGATAAGAGAATACAATTAGGAATACATGTATACTGGAATTTTATGCATAAACTCTGGCTATTACCAACTACTTCGACTGCATGCAATTTAGAAAAAGATTGTAAGGATATGGCATTTATCCAGTTTCTTTTTTTAAAACTTACCTACTTTGACCACATCTCACCTGATGTTTTAGATTGATTTTAATTTTACCTTTAGATGCAGATGAAATAAAAGATTTAAGTCCATCTTAATCAGTAAACAAAAATAAAAAGAAATTCTATATTCGCGTTCTTACCGAAGTATTCCGAGAACAACCACATTGATATAGCTAATTACCATTGTAGAATATTAGGCTAATCCATTAACAAATTAGACCATATCCTTTAGGTTACGATAGTTACAATACAAAATATGGATAAGTACAAGATCTCAGAATAGAATATATTAATTTAAATAAGGTAAAATATTTACTTACTG
>JACEII010000039.1:3680449-3705042 GCA_014332785.1 Antheraea mylitta
AAACCTTTTGAATCGATTCTCAGTTAGATTCGTATCTGTAGACAAAAATTTGATTGGAGAAATCTCGGTTTTTAGATATACCTCTGATTAATATTGAAGTCGGTTAATTCTTTTTTTTGAAAATTTACTTTATTTTTCCATTTTTAGTGTACATAATTTTTTTTTTCTATAACATGTGGGTCACCTGATGGTAAGTGATCACCGTCGCCCATGGATACCTGCAACACGAGAGGAATCACAGATGCGTTGCCGGCCCTTAAGAAAGGAGTAGACTTGTTTCTTGAAAGTTGTGTTACTTTGTCAGGGATCCCATAATCAGAACCTAACCAAACTCTCATCAAACTACCCTTGAAGAACACCCTTTACAATAAAAAAGGAATCATCGAAATTGGTTGGCATGATATTGAGTTATTCGTCTATTTGTCGTATACACACCAAATGCAAATTTAACACTTAAACGGTTTTGCACTGGATGCCGTTGACAGAACTGGACCAAAAAAAAATAGGACCACACGGAAAGCACTAGCTTTCAAATAAAAAAAAAGAATGTTCAAAATCGGTTCAGCCAGTCCAAAGTTATGAGGTAACAAACATTAAAAAAAAAAAAACATACAGTCGAATTGATAACCTCCTCCTTTTTTTGAAATCGGTTAAAAATATCGCGTTAGGTGTTAATTCCTGATTGTTATGAACTTGTCGTGCCTTTTCATATAGCGAGATGAAGTCCAAATCAAAGAGCAATTATATTTATATAACCTATTTCTTGGTATATATATCTTAATTTTTGAAGTTTAAAGTACGACAAACTTACTTGTAATTATACTAACGGTCAACCGTCTAGTGAGTAGCGATATTACGGAAGGCAGAACCACAATAGACTTAAAAAGGAAACTAGATATCTTAAAGATTTCTCCCAGGACCAGGTATGAGAATTATAGCTAGTTCAATAGAAGTGTATAGCAGTGAAATTATATTTACACTTCTGGTATTTCACTAGTTATAAATAATAATGAGATTAGTTTTAAATTAAATTTGTTAACTTCTCTGTCTACATATAATACATACCATGTAAAAAATAGCAATGACAAATATTTTTTTATACCATATGAAAAATAGATAGAAATCCATTGGCAGCATTTTTAAAATATAATTTATATACATTCATAGTTATAGTGTGACAGATGAGTATGTCACTTAAAATGAAATAACAGTTACACATACAATATTTCCATGCATAACCGGAACACGCTCATAGATAAAGAACGGACAACATTTTTTCAAGTTGAAAATGGGTAGCTATTTAGTAAACGCCTGTAACAAACATATTATAATTTTATTACGATATATTTGCTCATACATAGATTGCCTTCTGCGAACGATCGAGTTTAATATAGGAATCAAATATTAGACGCGGTCTCTGGACGCTCCACTGCAAAGCCATTAATTTAATGCCCGTAGAAGTACACTATAGTGATAAAAATGTGACTATGTGAATTTGTTTGTGACTTATAACGTTTTAACTACAGCTGTATTTCCTTGACCTGTATACCTATAGTTTTTTTAATGAATATAGACAAAAAACATGAAAGTAAATAGATGCCAATCATTAAGGAAATGATACTACCTACTTCTTTTTGTATACGTGTTCAACAATGGATAAGGCCGGCTTCGATGCCTTACGTCTGTGATGACGCCGGCTCTGTGCATTCCTTCACGTACAACTCTTTGTAATAAAACAACTGTTTTAATATAACGTCGATTGTATTTAGAATGTATTTAATCAAAAACAAGAAATTTTACAAGATGGGCGTTATTTTTTTTTTTTATTAAATAGGCATTGTAGTTTCACCACAATCTTGCCTGATATTATACAACGATACAGCCTAAATGTAGCGTTAAATCTAAGGAACGACTGCCTCTTAAATAAAGACCTACCAGAACACACTTACTAATAGATGCTTGGTAACAGATTTTTAACGTCTACTTTGGATCTATTATACCAGCGGGCTGGCGTACGCTGTCCCGCCCTGATAATAAAAAAACATTGATATACCTAAGCATTCCTCATGAATCACTGTATGTACTAGTAAAAACTGCATGAAAATCCATTCAGTACTTTTTTAGTTTATCGCGTACAGACAGGCAGGAAGAGGACTTTGTTTTATACTATGTAATTTAAATTCGGATCTAGATCTACCTATGTCTATTCAGATTTTCAACTCGAATGTTGTAGTTAGCCAGACAGGTATTAGAAAAGTTCTACCACCGCCTACTAAGGAGTTAGCGTATATTTATATGTTTGAAATTACTATTATAACAATGCACTTTAAGCAGTAGACTCATTTTTGTATTTAAATTCTAAACGAGGACTAATTAGCGAATATCATAGATGCGAAACTGTTTGTTTGTTTATGATTTCAAACTCATCATCATTCAGTTTTGCAAACAAGTTGTCAGGGGTACAGAAAATGACTTAGGGTACATTCCGTCCAGAAGAAAATGTACTTATCTACTATTCTTAAAGTTTACGTCAAATATACATTAACACTAACAAAGCCGATGACATAAGTTACATGTATTATATATAATAAGTTGTAAATTATTTGAATAAGAAGTAAGTAAAACAAAAAAAAACGTTTTATTCGCCTCTTAATAATTATTTTCTGAAATATCAAGGGACAAAACAACGTTTCTGCTTAAAATCAAATCGTAATCCTAAACGACGCTACTTCCAAATTAAATCAACAGCAGTATTGGGATAACTAGTTCTAATCCTTAATCTATGTACTATATGTACAATAACTAATGTAATACTGTAACTGATAAAATTCATTACCGATACCTAAAAGATTGAAATATGTAATTTTTCGAATTAATCTCTCCTTGACTTGTGTTCTTGACATAGAAGTGTGATTTTACGTGTCCGTTTATGTTTACACTTTGTTGGTTATAAGTATGAACCTGTTATGTGTTTGGCCTGCTGTTTAAGTTGTTCATACAATTAATATTCATTTTGAGGACAACCTAGCAATATTTAAACTTATCATTCACAATATTGGGATTTTTCCGAAAAAAAAAAACGAATGAAGAATAAACAACTAGAATACCTGTGCCTTAAAAAATGAAGAAAGCCAGTCTAATTTACGCTCTTCATACTTTAAAAGCCACAATTTTATTACTAACCAGACAAAAAATATTGAAAAGAAATCTACAGTCAGCGCCAAACTCTTTGACCGTTCTGAATATAATTGCGTAAATACAAATTTATAAATACGTATTAAAACTATTATACGAAGACAACATATGGATAAATAAATTCCAATTTTAGATTTTTATAACAATATTTTAACTTTATTTTGTATTAACTTTTGACGATATTATGCACAAACTTGAATTAAACAGCTATATTCAGAGCGGGCACAATGTTTGTCGAGGACTGTAATTTTAAGCAAAATATCATGGTAACGTAATCGATTGTATTGTCAACAGAAAAAGGATATTAAATTTGATCTCCTAAGTCCTAAGTCTGTAGTTCACACATCATAAAATTAGATTATAACCTCTAATACTCGTAATTAATTTGTTCAATAGGAGACGTCTGTCTGAAGGTAATCTAACATAACGTTTGAACGTATTTGTAGAAACAAAATAACAGGTAATAGAGCTGAAACAAAATAATTATTAGATATAATATTTTTTTTATAATTAAACAAGTATCGAGGTATAGAACTAAATATAAGTTTAGGTATCTTTATAAAAATATTATCTCACCATCTTTCAGGATAAGGAAAAATAATTAATTAGATAGAAATCTCAGTGTGAATGTAATTGATGACTAGATTACCGAGGCGCACACAAATGCCATTATCATGGCTCTTTTTTATTTCGGATCTATTTTATTACTCACCTTATATCATTGTAAGCATTTATAAATATATGCGAAAGCGTGCATTTATTAAAAAATATTTAACCTATTCAATAATGATTTAATTATTATTGATTAATTACTTATAAGTATATATTCGTTTTCATCGAAGCAGTATAAGGCAACGCTTATATAAGTACTGCTTTTTACAAGATATAAAGTTATATTTCAAAATTCATCACTGGCTACTAATTTATTTACATTTATTTGTGGCTTTCTGTTTAGCGGCCAGTAACCATATTTGGAGGTTTTCATAACTGTCCAATTTTGATAAAATTATAAATGATTTAAAGTACTATTTTATGATTCAGGTATGATAACTCCAAAATTAGCTACATACATTTTGTTAAAACATTGAATTACTTTTCATACGCATTCTAATGACAATTTATAAGTTTCAATTTTGAATGTTTGAGGAATTACAAGTAATATACACCCGTAAACATATTGAGAGGAACGTAAAAAAAGGTATAACAGAAAATATTTTCATATTTCGTACTGGGCATATACACGAGTATTGTGCAATTTGTATAGAAGATTTCGAATACAAATACAATTTTACTTACGATTTTGTTTTGTGGGTAGTTTTTAATTTCTGTGATACGTAATGTATGAAATTTTGCAGGGTTTTGTTGGTTTTAAATAGTTTAACGTTACTTGTATTCTTTTACGTGAAAAATTGCTGTTATTGAGTGAAGCAAACTTCTATACACGTATATACCCCCTGGGTAGAAAACTTTAATTGAAAATGGTTCCACAATGAAATGGCTTAAACATTACGAGTGTCTAAGTCTGTGATATTTCATAATGTATTGTCTAATACCGACAAACTATACAAGAGTATACGAAACGGAAAAACAAGGTCGTAAAAGAGTTATAACAGAGCGTGGCGACAGATTGTAAGTGGTGTCCTTAGAAACCGCACTTCGACTTCTTCCGAGGTACGAAACAAACTGCAAGAAGTGCGACAACTGACAGTTATTATCAAAAGGATGTGAAGGAGCTTTAGGAGCTGGTATAGGGGCATACCTTGCCCGTTTAAGTCCTCTGTGCCATCTAAGACGTCGAGTAGCTCCGTTCAACTTAACTTGTTCAAGCCGATATTGAAATGATGTACGCTTGAGGAAAACTACCTTTTACTGATGAGTCCAGATTCTGTCTTAAGTCAGATGATAGAAGGGTCAAAGAATGGAGAAGAATCAGAGAAAGACACGTTGAGTGTAATATTATTGGAGGAGAATCTTATAGTGGAGGGTCAGTAAGAGTATTTGCTTAGGAATACGTACGAAATAGGTTTCTGACTACAACATTTTTTGATACGTAACAAACCTTTTAGAGCAGATTATGATGTATTTTGCCCAACAGAAATATTTAATTTTCATTCTATCTACTTCGATCTACTACGATTAAAATTCCTTATGTATAAATTAGTGAGCTTACTAGCTTCTAATTTGTTTTCTTTTCTTTTGGTATAATTTTTTCATATTCAAAAATGTTAAATTTCATTAATTTATACGATTCAATGAATTTTAACAACTTATATTGTACAAATAAACCTGTTTTCATATTAATCTGCCCTTTTTATTGTGTTGCTATAAAAATATGTCTAGGAATTAAATTAAACGGAATTAAAATACAGTTCCTTTGAGCTTCAATCACATCAAAACTACTGAACATATCGGCATATGACTATAACTATTTGAATTTATTCCAAATGGTTCTACTAAACTTATTTTTGAATTAGAAGAACCTCTCCAATTTTTTTCCATGTATTTTATGTAATTTTCATTCTGTCGATAAAAACAAAAGACGGGTATAAGCTAGTATGGTATATTTATCTATCTATCTATCTAATCTAATATCTTTAAACAAGCAATTCTTGTATATTTTTATATTGTTATATATTCAGGATCTCGGCAACGGCGTGTGCGCATTGTAGGTTGTGCGGAGTGTAGGTTGTTTCGGGGACGAAAAATCGATCTAGCTAGATTTCATTTATAGAAAACTTTTTCTATCTGAGTTTTCAGGTAATGAACAAATATATCTAAAATATAAAGGTAAATTTCGCCGCCGCTGTCATAAAAGAAATAGCTCAGATGGAAATCGGTTGCTTCGAAAATCCGTCTAACCCGAGTTCAAAGCCGAATGACAGCAAAAGAGATGTCTATTTTTTTTATAGAAGAATACTAATTTTTTAAAGAACCGAGCTAGGTTCGGTCATAAAGGTAATTTATATAGACATAATATAACAGACACAAGGATGTCAATTACAAAAAGTAAGGCTATGAAATTTTTTGTTAGTATACCTTTCTAATAAGCATACTCTGTGTGTTCTTTCGGTTTCGGAGTCGGTAAAATTAATAATATTTTCTTCAAATATATGTAACTATTTGACTATTTATACGATTGATTTTTCGTCTACGTAAAAACATCGTAGACGTTGAATCGGCGACCAATATCAGTCAAAGTTTACTTAGTAATGTAAATTTTTGCCTTGCTTTAGTAGCGTAAATTTCATTAGTAGGTACAATTTTTTTTATAGTAGGCACACAATAGTCTTTAAGCGGTTCGTTTTTTGTATATGGCCTTGTCCATAGTTCGGTGCATTACTTTTTCTGGGTAGGCTAGTTTCCCGAATTGCATAAACCAATGTGTTTATTAACTATTCTATATTCAGTCATCGATTTGAATCATGATAAACTAGTAAATTGTTTATGGTATTGCAAAATGCTCAGTTGTAAACATTAATCGCATTAAAATATGTACCTTATCGCCTGTGATTTATAAATTAAATTGTACCAATACGTTTTCTCTGAAAACGACTTCCTCCTACATAGAATTATAAACCGATTACTTATCGTAATTAGAACAATAATCGTATTATCAGTCATGATAAAATTTTGCGGTGTTTTTGATCAACACCTTTCCAATTTTATGTGGAATCATAAGTTTTTACACAACCCTAAAATATTTATATAAAATAATTATATAAGGTAGAACACAATTTCAAATACTTGAAAGGTGACTGGTTTGAAGAACGTTAACTAATAGGTTTATTGTTAAGGAACAATATCAAATCATCTGCTAACGAATACCTTGAATTGTTACGTATAGATAATTAATACCTATTATATATTCCCTAAAAATGTAACCTCCTCTCTCATTAATTAAAATTCTTTGTCTCTAATTAGAGTATGTATAAAACAATAGAATAAACCTTGAATTTGTTTAATTAAATAAAGTTATTCAACACTATTGAAACACACAAACGTATTCGTAAAGTTAAAGATATAGGTGAGAATAATTAACTACGGACTTACATAAACACGCGCAGACGTACAGAACCAGTCCTTTCACTACCCGCTTGTTTGTCGTTCTCAATTTTACACACTAGATATTTTAACACTTATATGGTTGCGTATCACATAGTTAAACTATTGAAACATTAATTTTTAAGTTTGATTAAGTATAGCATCTATGAGGTCGGCCAGCGCATGCGTTGCGCTCCACGGCGCGTCTCTCACTGTGGTACCAAGAACCACAAGATCACTGCACTGGCCGTAGGTTACAACAGTTCACAAAAAACTATAAAACCTTTCAATTTGTACATTACTCATTACATTTGCTGCAACGTTTAACAAACACAGATCTTATCTGCTCCAAATACAAGCACTCAGACTATTTGTTCGATTGTTGTCTGTAATAACATTGCTTTGTGCGTCGGTTAAATGATAATAGTAGATAATAGGATGACTTATAGTAGAAAAACATTCATGAAACGCCCCTTTAGGTACGTTAAGTATATTCCCGAATACGAAAGCTGTCTAGTTGTAGTAAACAAATGCCCTAAACGGTTGATTGTCTATTGTTATTATTGTGAAACTTAAAATTGTAACGTTTTCAATAATACCTTTTCATTAAACTAGAGTGAGCGTAGTTTTAGATCACATGATGAAGCAACGGCTCCTTGCGGCGCCGCGGACCGTGCACAAGTTGTTTGCACAATCGCGTCTCGGTTGACGACGAGGTTAAACACTTTCAATATCTTTACAACATTCCCATAACATCTTTATTAATTCACTAATCAGATAACGTAAATAATACTAGTGTTACTCTTATTTATCTAGGTCGATCTTTAAAACGGTTGCTTCAATCTGAACAATATATTTACCGGTAGATTAGGATACACATTACGTTTTTCCATAAGGACTTAGCAATAATGATGAAATTTAACAGAGCTCTGTTAAAATCAGTAAGGGTATGTAAGTATGTAGGGTTTAAGACGTAGGTAAATTACAATTAAAGTTATAAAACCAAAAAGAATTCAGATATAATACATATACGGTGTTATTACAAAAAAGTTGAATACGTATTAAATACTTGCTTTAAAAAGGTTTTGTACTAAATGCACCGCGCTCGTTCAAGGCAAGTTCGCGTTATCCTTTTTTCGCAAGTCTAACCTAACCTAACCAAAGCGAGACAAAAGAGCAAGATGACGAACATTCAGCGACCGCGGTGCATATACAACGAAACCTTTTTAAAGCAAGTTCAATACGTATTTAACTTTTTTATAATATCATCGATAGTTTAACACGAATGGCCGGTGTCTGTTTTTTTACGTTTTCGCATTTGACCATGGTTTCAATTTATGTTAAAGGACAATGTAGTCCTAACTATACACGCTGTACATTAATGCTGATACTGATACTGAAACCTAGAACTAGCTATGAAATGCATCCGCTGGAATACACTAACTAAGTATTTAGCGATAGATTTTCAACTTGAAGGTTCTAGCCAGGTGGACTTAAAATAATGGTACCATCAAAAGACAGTGGAGTTTTCCTCTTAAAAGACTTACAATACCTATACAAAAGTAATTGTTCATGTTATAAACTCCTATTTTTTAAAGACTGTGTAATCAGCAAATATTATTCACAAGTTTGTGAAACACCGGAAACGGAAGGCGATCCGCTGTGAATCCCGAAAGCTGTTGTTTGCAACATCACATGTTTAGTTGCACAGAAAAAAAACACGATTATCTTTGAAAATACCCTTTCTTAGGTGTATCTATGTTTGCGATAAATTCAAAGGATATTTTTTGTCTCAAGTCCATTGTACTATAAATTTGATAAGAACTTATTTTTTCCAGTAATGTCTCCATGAGAGTCTTTGTCCATATAAATAACAAAAGTTCTCTTGAGTATATTACCGAAGGTTGATTATGGTTTATTAAAGTTATATTTCTTTTGGCGCGTTAAGGAAAAATAATGAGAGTAAATTTATAAGATGTGCGCGCGCACGCCGTCCCGAAACACCAACACCCTGAATTTTTTTACGATGCGCACGCACACCGTCACGAAAAACCGACACCCTGAAGTTAGCTATAGTCAACATTTTGTTTCTTTGTATTTCTTTGTATTCAAACTTTCAATGTATTATTTTTTTTCTATTGTTAGTGTCGTTTTTTCTACAAAGGTAGAATAAAATTTTTAAAAGAAAAATTTTTAAAAGATAACATTTTTGAAAGATTTTTATCTTGTTACGCCAAAGAAGTATAACTTCTAACGCGTGTACTTATATAAGTATACACACACTTTTATATGTACATTGGGAGTATCTAAAAATAGTACTAAATTAGAAATATCAAATGTATAATTATATATTTAACTTCTAAAACTAGTTTTATATAACTACAGCTTAATAGAACACGTAAACTAATTAGATGTCACACACAGATCGTATATATGGCATTTATATAAAGTGATACAATTACCCGTGCATGGTTTTAAATTAAGGTCCCATAGCCCTGTAGCTACGCACTAAAGATGCACTGATAATCCTATTAGTTATTAATAATTGCTTTAGAAACCGTGTACTGTACTGATTAATTTTTGAGGTGACTAAAATATATGTCTTAATCCAGATAATTTGAAAAGAGATCTATCTTATACAGTGTTTTTTAAATGTACATAAGAACGTACACGCCGTATAAGATTCGTAAATCGAATAACACTATCTCTATGCGTAGATAAGTGTCAAGAATGTAAGAAGTACATAGGATGATAATTTCTTTACCGTAACAAGCAAATATGACCGCTTTCTATATTATCATACGCGCGTCTACTTGAATTGCTCTACAATTTTTAGAAACGAGTTGTTATTGCCTGTATTTTGTGAGTAAAATGTTTATGCTTATTATAGTATTTTTATTACCGGTTAGTAAATATAATATTTATAACAAACCTATAGTTACACTACCAGTCGATGAAAAACGGTCAAACATTATTTAGAATAGTTTTAATTTAAAAATAAGTGATACAGTTCTGCAGTACTGGCCATTTTAAATCATAATCATTTTTGTTTGGCTAAGAATTCTAATTTCAAATTAATTTTATTTTAAAAACATGGAATTCTTTTTCCAAATGTAGTCATTTGTTTATTGATTAGTGTGACATTTTCATCACATTACAATCTTTTTTGTCATCATGTATACGTTAAAAATTCAAGTAATTATGGAATATGAGTATCGTCGTGGCAGCAACGCAGCACAAGCGGCACGCAACATCGACGACGTTTACAATGTTTAGTACAAAATGCCTTTGAAGAATTTGTGGCCTCCCGTCCAGCTGATTTCTTTAAGAAGGGCATCAATAAACTGCCACTTCGTTGGCTAAGATGTATTGATTGCATGGCTGAAGACTTCGATTAATACAAATAAGAGATACATGAAAAAGGATTCGTTTAAATGTTTTCATACAAAACAGCAATTTCATAGGTAAAGACCCAATTTATAATTGTGTCTTCCGAAAAAAAAGTTACATTAACGAATATACGCTATCCCTTATAGGGATATATATTGTATTCATAAAGTGAATTAAGAAAACTACATTTTTGATGTAGGAATAAATTTACAAGATAGAATAAGTACTCAGTACATATTGTAAAAAAACTAATAACAAACGTATGCCACAAATGACGTCATAGTTCTAACTAATTATAACTAAAGTGTCGATAGAGATAATGAGAGTTATTAATGTATGTTGTTATTATCTACTTAACTAACTGCACATCGAGTGCGTATGCTTAGGTATACAGTAAACAATGTTGAGGATTCTTATAATTCTATCACGTCTGCTGACTCATGAATTTTACTGCAAACTATCCACTAACGTCACCCGGAATTAAGCTATCCTTATTGAATAATTTATTAAACATTTAAAAAATTTAATTTACACATGATTGTTTCAACTATAAAAATTGTTCTCAAGATATATTAAAAAAAATTGTCAATAATTAACAACAAACCGAAACTACATACATAGTATAATAGAAATACATATTAAATCCTTTTAAGTATATGAGTCCTAATTTCTTTACTAGTATACAAGCTTTATTGTACAGAATTATCATACGTGTATCATATAATTCACTGTTATAGTTATTTAAACGATAAGACATATGTTCAGTAATACTCTAGGATCACATTTCCTTTAAAACCAGCAATGAAATAAATGTGTAGTCTTTCGTACCAGGCACTGACGCGTACGCAGCGACACGAAGTTCAACGTATGAGAAATAACAAACAATCCATTACTCCCACTTTTATCGTCTGACAATACATAATTATACCAACGCCAAGTATCGAATAATGGATACTGAACGTTATATTAAAAAAACTCCTGTCTTTTGAATTTAGATGAGGGCCGATACTGTTGTGATTGTGCCTAACCTCTTGATGCTAAAGAACGCTTTCACCAGGTGAAAAAAAAACTGCAGTTAATATTTAAACATAAAGTAAACAACAGACAGTAAAACATAAACATTAAGTACAGGCTTTTTCTCGTCACTCCTTTTTTGAGGCACACTAATTTTTGAAAGCTGTAAGTCTATTCTTTTTTAAATTTTTATGTCAATTATTCGATATTTACGAAATTCTCTTCAAGGGCACTGAGTACACCCGCGTGCTCCCAAAAAAAGACCTGTATATGTATAACATTTTTTGTCAATTAACTATGAGATTTTGAATTATTGCTACCCGTGTTTTAATGAGTGTCCTTATATTTTTTTTTGTTTTATATTATGTATATAAATAGAGTGACAGAGGTTTGGTGACGAATCACGTAGAAACTTTTAGATATATTTCTTACTTTCTTATAGGTACATTTATTGTAAGCATGACAAGACTATAGAAATTTTATAAACAAATTAAGTATCTATATTTTTGCTTTAAATTTTTCTTTTGTACATAAATATATGACTAAAATAATAAACAACACAGACTAATTGCGGCGATCAGCTAGCTAGGCTAGCTAGCTGCGTAATAAAGAACATACCACAGTATGTTAATTGATATGCAGTTACCTATTTATACCTTTTTAGCATTGAAATAAGAGTCCTTTATATTTTATGAAAAATATAATTATCAGTAGGTACGGTACATTCTTATTATTAGTATTTTATTACTTTAATACTTAAATACATAAATAAAACCTTTATTACAATTTCTGTATAATCAGTAATGACATTAATGCATACGTTACAAAGCATAAAAATGTGTTAATAAGCTCCTAAATTTTTAAAATATTTATAAGATAAGTAAGCATCTATTCCGTGTAATATTCCAACCACCACACCAATGTACTGAAACAAATAGAATACATTTATTTTTTTAATAATATCTTTGAAGTAAATATACAAAGAACTTTTATTATAAACAATGCAACAAATAGAGCACGTAGTATAGATCCCATAAGTCCCACGTGATCGACTTTACAAGGATCCTGAGGTATTCAACATTGAGCAGATCCAGGAGTTAACTATTCCAAGAAGAGATCACCTACATACTATATGCACATAATAATTAATTATTTTCGTCAATCAAGTTATAATTTAAGATATTTTCTCACGGATTGCTCCTTTTTCCCTCTGTTGTATTGATATGTATCCCAGATATGTTAATAATACGTTCCTAATGTATATGGAGTTTTAATGAAGCAATATTAAAAATATGCCAGAAGTATATACAGCATCTTATCAGCCCTATATCTTTTGTTCCATGAAAGTAAATTAATGTATCATATTCCTTATCTTAAGTCCATATATATGCATAAAACGTTATATCAATAACTGTTCCGCAGTTCAAACAATACAGTATCAAAGTACAACATGTGTGGAATTAATCGGATGACGAAGAACGGCATGGCAAAACTAATCTGTTGTTTTCTGTTGTTTGTACGCCATAACATTCTGTTCTAAAATTTAATCTACAATAGCAATAATCAGTGTCCTGTTATTGTTTTTAGATTATTTTTATCATACATTTGCTTTACGATGAGGCTAAAACTGTTTGTAATAAAAAATGATTTGTTTTATTATTGTACTACCTGCTCGTTCTCGTAAATATAATTTAGTTGTTTCGTGGCAACTACATATTTTGACTAGATGCATTTTACACGGTATTTATATTGTTCATTATAATTATTTTTTTATATCATAGAAGGCAAACAAACAAGTGGATCACCTGATTCTAAGAGATCACCACCATCAATATACACTTACAGCATCAAGGGAGTCGCAAGTGCGTTGTCAGCCTATGTTTGGGGTACAGAAGGTGAGGGGAGGTGGGTATCCGGCGCTCTCACTGACCGAACGAAGTGCAACAATGCAAGTCTGTTACTTCATGTCGGTGTTTCTGAGGGTCGGGTGATAGTACCCCGGGTAAGCCCACCTATTCAAGCTGAAACCAGTAATAGCTTAAACTTGATTCTACCTCCTACATAAATAATTTTGTGATTAACCCTCTTCCCCCGCATATCAAATCCTCATAAACCTTTTCAGATTTTTCGTCTTGTCATAATCGGATCATCCGCTTCTTAGATTATTCCACAAAAACAACATATTTCAATCTTATTTATATGTATAGACTTAGACAATATCTAAGACTTAGGCTACACTCACTCTAATGTTACGTGAAATGATGATCGAAAAGTATTAAAAGGTAAGCCAACAAGAGGGTTGATATTTAATCTAATCTAATTATATCAGAATATATCAGTATATCGCTAAATGACTGTATATCTGAATCAACCATTGCTACAGAGCTGTAAGTCGAACAGCATTAATTATTTTCTTTTCTACCAATTTGTTTAATGTGTGGAAATGAGATATATCTATTCAGTACTGTTTTTTAGACATAAAATATGAAATATATTCGCTTAAAGGTGATGAACCAACGACTGCTGATAAAAGTTCACCTCTTAACGTGGACGAAAATGTTTACGTCAGATTTATGTTTAATATTTATTTATTTTAGGATCGTCAACATGAAATGTATAAAAAATAGGACTATTGTGATTCATTAAAATGTTGTCATATTTAGAAACACCCACTGCATGCTCCAACAATAAATTAAATATTAATAATAATACAACAACAAGGAAATTGAAACAGAAAGGGAAATAAAAACTATAACTAAAATAATTATATTATAAACGTAATGAATATTAAATTATAAACATTATTAAAAAAAAATTAGATTTTTACTATAACACTTACATAAACTGCCGTCATAGCAGGATAAGCGGCATACATGTTGAAGGCAGCATAACGTGGGAATAAATATATGTTCACTGCAACACCCATGTATGAAGATGCGGATAAATATAAAAAGCATGCGACCGCATTAAACAGGCACTCCTGAAACATTAGTAAGTTATTAGTAGGTTTTTTTTTATCATATGAGGCAAATGAACAGGTGGGTCACCTGATTTTAAGTGAACACCATTGTCCATAGACACTTGCAACATCAGGAGAGTCGCAAGTGCGTTGCCAGTCTGTGTTGGGGGAGAGAGGGAGAAGAAGGGGAGAGAAAAGGGGGAAGATAAGGAGAGGGGGCCTCCGGCGCTCTCACTGACCGAACGAAACGCAACAATGCAAGCACTGTTACTTCACATCGGTTTTCTGTGTTACTTCACAACGGTTTTCTGTGCGAGGGCGGTACTACCCCGGGCGACACAAGTTATAGCTTCAGCGTTGCTCTACCACCTACAAAACGAAATATAAAAGACTAACACGGTAAAATATAGCCTAAAAAAAATCAGCATTGTCCATTACATAGCATTATGTATACAGCGTATTGATGTATAATGTAAATATAAATGTAGCCTTTGTAAGTTGTTCGATTGCCGAAAAAAATATTTTCATAGAAAATCTTCATTCAAATTGAATGTGATTAGTATATTATTCAGTTAACCTACTTATGCTGCAATTAACCTATATATTCGTGTTGTTTATATTTCTATGTAACAACAGTGAACTTTTTGAATGAAATTCTCATCATTACGTATTATACAGAAAGATCCTCTGCCACGTCTGTCTGCTTGGTCACGATAAACTCAAAAACTATTGAACGGATTTACTGTAAGGACGGAGGAATGTTTCCATATACAATTTGTTTAATAATAAATAAAGTTTTTTTTGTTATTAAGACGGCTAACGTTTGCTAGGCTTGCTAATATTGTATAATTGATCTTTTAAAACCAGCAATAACACTCGACGTTGTCACGCTTCTAACATATCATATTATCTTGTACAACGCTTTAAATAGTATAGTTTATCATTATAGGCTTCATGGCTTTGTAATAATGAGCCCTACCATTCAACCGAGAGGTTTGTTCTCGAAGCAAATGACTGACTTTAGTGCGATTATCGTAATTATCAGTTTGATGTTTAGATGTTGTGTTTATTTCATTTAATTCATTTGAAAAATTGCCTGTAGCGTTTCTGAAAATATGAAGAATATTTTAGAAATGTTTCATCAGAACCATCAGATATATTTTAAATTACGTCCAGTCAGATGTACAAAAATATTTATTTATTTCATCTAATTTCATGGTCGTTGTAACTGAATAGTTCAAAATATATTTTGTACGACAAATATAATAAAGCAATAATAATAATACATTTTTGCATAATACTTACAAAAATGGATTGCCTTATTAGTTGTTGCGTTTTTGAAGATAGGACGTAAGAAGAAATAAGAAGCGCCGTAGTGAGGAGACAAGCTGAGGCTGTCGTGAGGAAGCTATGAAAGGCAGAGCCCATACTACTCGCCTCAGACATTCCATACTTCACAAGCAAACTTTGGCAGAGACCACCTAACATCTAATAAAGAGATCAATAAAAAATATTTATTAAATTATAAATGTTATATACGCTTAATGACAAATCAAAATATACAGTGGAAATGATACTATAGGTCTTTTTACCTATACAACTTCCATATCAAAAAACTAATATTATTTTGTTGTGGAAACTACATTTATTTCGATTAATGTTAATCATTTATCTCTTTAATTATAACTTTTAACTTATGTAACAATATTACAATTATTGCATAGCCTCTATTGGAAAACGTTATGTAGCGTAGATAGTACTCCGAAGAGTTTTCTATCTATCAATAACAAGTTCAACATAATCGATTTAGGCGTTTTGTAAACACAACAGACGTATCATATGTAAAAATTTCACGGTTTATAATTTATTTTAAGAGACAGAAAAGCGTCGAGAGGATTTAACATAACCCATCACGACAATCCGTTGCGTATTATTTTTTTTGTATTAATATATTATCCTAATAATCAGTAAACATTTCTTATTCAGGCAGATTTACGAACACCTACTAATCTAATTCGAACTTGTAACCCGTAATTAATACCCAACAAGAACATCGCACAGTACAATAAATAGATTCGTCGATAAAAGTTTTGGATATATTCTGATTAAAGATACTTACGGCTTCCGCCAGCTTTATGATGCCATGATGGGACGTCAGATATCCAAGATTCAAACATTCACAACATCTGCAACAACAGCATTTAACACCTCGAGCGCTATTGCCGCCGCCAGGCGTCACCCGTACAATCGTAGGTCCACGAGTCATTTGTTTTCACTATTACCGCACAGAACAACAATAAATTCAGCCTACTAAATATTGGTTTCGTTATGATTTTCGAAATAACAGTTTTTTTTATAATTTTCAAAATAAGGAATGCGTGACTTAGATTTGCTATCCAGGCGAATAATTACTCACACAAACATGTGTGTATATCATCGCACAGGAAATTCTAATTCAACCAGGCACGCGGGATGTGTTATTCATCGCAAAATATTTTCAGACACAGTAAAAGTTCAGCGAACTCCTTAACCCATTATTTCGTTACATTCAAAAAATTTACTAAATATTGCGAAATATTTACACACACGTATGTTCAAAATTTTTATATGAATTGAACATGAATATTTATTGAAAATATTCGCCCTATTTTATATTTTGACGAAATATTATTTTAAAACAAAAGACGAGTTGTTTCCAATGTTGGATTAATATGAGTGTGGCTCGTGCCTGAAGCTCTGCGTGCGCGCAATATTGTAAAAATAGAACGCCGTTTTGTGTCGGGGAGGGTTTGTTTCTATTTTTGACAGTATATACACTCGTTAACCCTATTGTGGTGAAACACATTTTGCGTATCATCACGCTGCCTACCTTCAAAAAGAGGTAAAAATAATTTAGTAATTATACGTACTGTCATGGAAATCTATTTTTACTATAACTTAATATTATAAAGAAGTAAAGTTTGTGACGTTGTAGGGGGTAATCTCAGGAACTGCTGGTCCAATTTAAAAAAAAAAATCAGTGTTATATAGCTCATTTATCGAGGAATGTTATAGGCTATAAGATATGTCATCACGCTAAGATCAATAGGAGCGTAGCACCAATGAAAAATGTTTCAAAATCGGGATTTTTTACCTATTCAGAGCTTCCACGGCATGTTAGCGTTAGCCCAGTGTTCAAGCGTTTAATAAATTTTAGTTTCAGTTTACTCTGAACAGTCGATCAGTTAACCCGTGTTTTTATTGCTCTCCAAAGTAGCTCTCCCGCGACCCGACTGTTACATTAATCATTGGCCTTCCGAGCCGTATAGTATAGTATAAGTGTTAGTGAGTGACTCGTATCGTAAGTACAAGTGGACAAAAGTTGTGAGTATTGGGAACATTATTAAACATTTTTGAAGTTATTATAAAATTGAACCATACGTTTGTTTATTCCTGTTTTTATACATAAAGTGATTAAAAGACTTATTGACTTTGAGACTTAGAAATATTTGAATTATTTTGCAACGTGTACAATTAACTACAGTTTTAATTCCTATTGAATATTAAATAATTATTGGGAGGATAATTGTAAATAATGGAAGGTTTAATTAATATACAAGAGGAACTCAAGAGTAAAATATCTAATGGATTTACAAACTTTAAAAAATCCCCTAAGGATCGAATAACTACACCTTATATAGAAACGAGATTAGAACAGTTAGAAAAACAATGGAGTTTATTCGATAATAATCACTTTCAAATTATAAGCAAGATAGAGAAGGGAATAGACCTCGCATATTTAAATAACAATACTTACAACATTGTAGAAGAAATGTATATGACATATAAAGTAGATTTAAAAGAATCGTTGAATAAATTTCAAGTGCACACACGTCAAAGTACAACTGATATTGGTTCACAAAAGGAGGATTCTGCTGTTGTGAAATTACCTAAAATAATATTACCTACTTTCTCTGGACAGTATATGGAATGGCAGACTTTTCATGATTTATTTGAATCATTGATTCACAATAATACATCTTTAGCTGAAGTACAAAAACTACATTATTTAAAAGGACACCTGACGGGAGAAGCGGAGCAGTTGTTGAGACACATTCCCGTTACAGGTGTCAATTATGAAACATGTTGGCTTCAACTAAAGAAGAGATATAGCAATAAGCGTTATATCGCCAATTGCATTCTCAAGCGTTTGATGAGTCAAAAGTCACTGACGTCAGAATCTTCAACAAACATCAAGAACATGTTAGATACAACAAATGACTGTTTAAATGCACTACGAAACCTAGGTATTGATGTGTCGACATGGGATATTATAATAATCTACTTTATTTCGTTAAAATTAGACAGTGAAACAAGAAAACAGTGGGAACAAAAAATAAGCGAATATACTGATACTTTTCCAACTTTAGAAGAATTTAAGATGTTTTTAGAGTCCAAGTTTAGATCATTAGAGTTTTTAGAACCTAATATAAAGGAAAGTAAACCGAAAGAGAAGGTAACAGAAAAGTATAGAGTATTTAAGACAACCACTGTTTCTTGTCCGTTTTGTTCAGAGAGTCATTTACTGCACCACTGTAAGAAGTTTTGTAAGGAGAGCTACGGAAGCCGCTACGATTTTGTACAAAAACACCGATTGTGTTTTAACTGTTTCAGTAGTAATCATTCGGTGTATCATTGTAAGCGAAGTACAAAATGTAGCAGATGTGGTCGACGCCATCATTCGTTAATTCATCCGGAAGGAAGTGTTAGTACTCCGCTTAACGCAGTTTATAATCCAACGGAGTCTCACCAGAAGAAGACTGATGGACAATCGTCGACTTGTATAGAGCAAGTGATTTCTAATCATTTTTATTCACCTGGTCATGTAATTTTAGCAACGGCTGTTGTTAAGGTAGTTAGTCATAAGGGATATTGTTATTTGTTTAAAGCATTACTGGACCAGGGTTCTCAAGCCTCATTTGTTACGGAGCACTGTGCTCAATTATTGGGCCTTCGTAAATTTTCAGTGAAGGGAGAAGTATCAGGCTTGGGAGGAGGGAAATCACATTCAATAAGACACGCGGTCAAGTTTAATATACAGTCCACTACTCGCACGTCGTTTAAGTGTGATGTACAAGCTTATGTGTTAAAACATTTATCATCAAATCTGCCAGTAAGGAAGGTTGCGGTACACGATTGGCCTGAGTTATCAAAATTAAAGCTAGCTGATCCGGAGTTTGCCACGCCAAGCAAAATAGATATTTTGCTAGGTGCGGAAATATATGCGCAGATTTTGAAGACCGGAGTTCTTAAAAATCCATCGAGTAAACTCGTTGCTCAGGATACGGAGCTAGGATGGATCTTGTCCGGTCAAGAAGAGTGTAAAGAAGACAAAGACACTAGACACATAATAAGTTTACACGTGCAAGATGACACGTTAAATAAATTACTTCGGAGTTTTTGGGAAATTGAAAGTGATCAGCATTGCAAGATTTTATCCGAAGATGAACAGAACTGTGAGAGCTATTTCAAATCCACTACAACTAGAGATTCTGATGGTCGCTATGTTGTTAGTCTTCCCTTTCGGGACGAAGATCCTCAATGTCAATATGGGGGTTTAAGAGATATAGCTCTACGTAGATATATTTATTTAGAAAATAGGCTGAAAAGTCCACTATTACATAGGAGACGGGAAGAGTATACCATGGCAATGAATGATTATTTAAAGCAAGGCCATATGAAAATAATTAGCGATCCAGAAGATATTGCTATGAAAAATTGTGTCTACCTGCCCCATCATGCTGTAGTACGCGAAGATAAAAATACATCAAGGGTTCGTGTTGTGTTTGATGCCTCGTGTAAAGGGAGAAACGGTAGGTCTCTTAATGACGACTTACTAATCGGACCACGGTTGCAGTCTGAGTTGCGCCATATTTTATTAAAATGGCGTACTTATCCTGTATGCTTTACTGCTGATATCATACAAATGTATCGACAGGTCAAGGTGGGCGGCAAGGATGCTAGTAAATATCAACGTCTTTTTTGGAGATTGCATGAAGATGAAGAAATTAAAGAATTTATAATGTGTAGAGTTACATTTGGAGTTTCTTCTGCACCATACTTAGCGGTAAAAAGTCTTCAGCAATTAGCAATAGATGAAGGAAAGAATTTTGAACTAGGAGCATCTAAGATTTTAAATGACTTCTATATGGACGATTTCATGTCCGGTTGTGAAAATGAGAGCCAAGCAGTAGAAATATATAAACAGGTGACTCAGTTACTAGCAAAGGGTGGTTTCATTTTACAGAAATGGGCAAGTAATAGCAACAAAGTAATGAAAATGGCCCAAAGTGAAGAAGAGTACGACATCAAGCATCCAATTATCTTGCCTGGGTATCATCATATTTCTAGATTAATTGTTGCTGAAGCACACGATATTACCCTTCACGGGGGTCTTCAATTAATGCTCAATTACATAAAGTCTAAATACTGGATTTTTAATGTTAAAAATATGATCAAACAGTATGTAAGAACATGCTGTAAATGTGTTAAATATCGTGCTGCTACGCGACAACCATTTATGGGTGTACTACCTAAGGCTAGGGTAACTATGAGTCGTCCGTTTATACGTTGCGGCATAGATTACGCCGGCCCTATTAATATTCGAGTATCCAAAGGTAGAGGTTCTCGATCATATAAAGGATATATTTGTCTTTTCATCTGTATGTCAACACGCGCTATTCATTTAGAAGTTGTTAGTGATTTAACGACTGAGGGATTTCTTTCAGCTTTCAAGCGTTTTGTTGCACGCCGCGGACATTGTTTGGAAGTTTTTAGTGACAATGGCACAAATTTCATTGGAGCTTCAAAAGAGCTACAAAAATTAATCAAGGCAGAGAATTCAAATTTATCGGAGGAAGTAGCAGCGTGTCTGGCAAATAATGGCACAAAGTGGTCTTTTATACCTCCTCATTCTCCTAATTTCGGTGGATTATGGGAGGCTGGAGTGAGATCTACAAAATTCCATTTGTATCGTGTACTTAATGGAACGATACTCACATATGAAGAGCTATCTACAGTCTTAGCTCAAATTGAAGCGTGTTTGAATTCTAGACCTTTGTATCAAATACCTTCTGATCATGGAGAACCTATGCCATTGACACCGGGTCACTTTTTAGTTGGTGAAGCTCTATTGACAGTACCCGATTATAATTATGAAGATACTAGTATAAGCAGTTTACGAAGATGGCAGTACACACAAAAGCTTGTACAACATTTTTGGAGAAAATGGTCGCGAGAATATTTATGCACATTATATCAAAGGTATAAATGGAATAAAATCACACCAGAACCAAATCAAGGTGATGTTGTTTTAGTAAAAGAAGATGGTCTTCCTCCTTCCAAGTGGTTACTTGGAGTGATCGAACAAAAGCACCCTGGTCCAGATCAAATAACACGAGTAGTTACTATAAGATGTAAAAATTCTAGAATTAAGAGACCAGTATCCAAATTATGTATCTTGCCTATATCTTCTTGATACATTTATTTTTTCTTTTCATTTAATTAATTTCTACTTGTGTATTAATATTTGGTTTTATTGTGTTGTTTGTTATGTTCATGTTATGATGTATGGTGAAATATTGTAAACAGTTAAGTATAAGCATTCTTTGTTTTGGTTTTTCAAGTTGAAATAAATCAACACAGTGAGTGTTTCAAATATATTCACACTCTTTGCTGATAACATAAAATATTTCTTAAGAACAGCGGAGAATTTCAAGTATTAGACCACTTGCTTTCGTTAACATGAGAACTTTTAGAACAAGTTATTTTTTGTTTTGTGATTAGTTATGTTTATTTTAGAGTAGAATCGTAGTAACATGTTAGCATGTTAAGTGTAAGATCGATAAGAGGTGATAAGTTTCGATAAGTGTAAGCGTTCATAACTTGATGGATTTGGTTGTTTATGTCTCAAGTTTGTTTTGTTACAAAACTTTTAGGAAGTGTTTAGTTTTGTAACTCAAGTGTATTGTAGATAAGCAGATTGTTTACATAAATTAGTTTCCTTGTAACTTGTTTGTAACAATTACTTAAAATTATTGTTTGGTAAGAAAGGATTGTCACCATTCAGTTTCTTTATAAAGTTTATTATGTTTTACGAAAATGTTTTAGAAAAATTGTGTTTTTGTAAATGACTTAGGTAGTCCTTGGTGGGCGGTATGTTCAAGCGTTTAATAAATTTTAGTTTCAGTTTACTCTGAACAGTCGATCAGTTAACCCGTGTTTTTATTGCTCTCCAAAGTAGCTCTCCCGCGACCCGACTGTTACATTAATCACCCAGAATAACTATTACTACGCGGATGAAGTCGCGTACAGGAACTTGTACTTTAATAAAACTGTAACTAGGTCATATCTGTACATAGAATATTTTTTCAAAATTATAATCGAGGTGGTCTCTGTTATCGATATGGAAGCCAAAAATAATCTATGTACAATTTTTTCTTTATGTCTGTCTGTCCCTGTGAACACGCATCACTCTGAAAGTGAACCGATTTTGATTATAATATTATAAAGTTACATATAGGGTACTTTTTGTCTCATAAAACGCAAGATATTCTCCAGGATAATAATGGACTAAAGTCAAAATTTGTAATTAATGAAATTTTTGACGATTTTGGTAAAATTTCTTTATGCTTTATATAGCAGATAGTTAAGCGAAACATATAAGCTATATTTCATATTTTTGTAGTTTTTTGTTCGGGGAGTCCCTGGTACTATTGATCCAATTTTGATTATTTTTTTTTCAATGTAAGAAAGGTATATTATCCCTCAGTGTTATAGACAATGCTTGTTTTGGCAAATACATATTGTCAATAGTTAATCATAAAGAAAGTAACTGAACTCAGCAAAAAAACATTTATCGCCAATATATATAGATTAGCTTTTATCTTAATTAGACCCGGTAGGTGATGCTGCGAACGGATTCTAGGCTTATTTTAATAGATTTCTCATACACTAACTGGGTATATGTTTGAGTAAGTCCCTGGATTGTTAGGATTCACAATTGGAAACGGTAGATGTCGGTGCAATCGAATTTATTAAGATTTGTTTGCGTTTACAAATACATTTAAAACCGGCCATAACCGATTTGATGCAGACGAAGTTGCACGGGCCAGCTAGTAGGTAAAATAAACGTAATAATAAAAAAATGTATAATTTAAGTATTTAAACTTTGTATTTAATCGTATCTCAATTTTTAAATATATTCTATGATTTTCCAAAAAAAAAAATAAATCGTTACAACTTACTAAGTTGAATTTATTTAAAATTATAAATATTGTTTTATACTGTAAGTATTTTACACCATCTTGATCAAGACTCCTTAAATGGTGTTACGCATTATTAATTTATAAGTGTTGTGAATATGTCTGATTAGAAATTACACTATGTAACATTTATTTCACAATATATTTTATTATATTTTTGGCAATTAAGATATCTTAAGTACGGGTTTAATAAATAAAAGTTTTCTTAGTTAAAAATGTATAAATATTTATTTTCTTAACCGATTTACAAATAACTTATTTCACATATAAATAAAACTTATAAAGATAAATGTCACTCAATAGTGATTATTATGAAAAACACTAACTGTGTTAAAAAGCAAATCACATATAGAGTACCTAAATATGAAACTATGACTATTGATGCACAACTGAAAATATTTATTTAAACGTAATTATTAGGACAAAGATATTATAAATGGGAATTACTATCAAACACAATGAACACACATTGTAACATATTGTATCCAGTCTAAAATCCAGTAATTCATATTTACTAACATATAAAATAATAAGTACCCTGATAGGTAAGACTACTGTTATAATTACATAAAAAAATTGAACCGACTTCGATATCAAAAACTTATAAAGCACTGAAAAGTGAAAAATAAATATATTATTAAATTAATCAAATTAAATAAAATATATGAATTTTTGCGCTACCTACAGATATA
>JACEII010000039.1:3705442-3718938 GCA_014332785.1 Antheraea mylitta
TTTTATTTTTCCATTTTTAGTGTATATAAATATATTTATATGGTTCTAATTAATTATAAAATAAGTTCATAACTTGACAAACAAACATGATATTACACCGTACTAGATTCAACTGGTCAAATTAGGTTGATTGTGAACGAATTTCAGAACCTCATCTTTCCTAATGTCCGTTCCACGGGAATTGCCTCAACAGTCATAACCCCACATGTAAATCCTGATCAAACGAGTCATATGTACCCAAACATAAGATAGCTGCTGTAAGCCGTTGAAGAGTTCCATTCCAATTTCTCAATTTTCATGATCAAATCAGGATTGATTAAATGATATTTGGATCACTACAACAGTTTGTTCCAAGTTTTCATTAAATTTAGCTTATGGGGAAGTTCATTTATTCATATAAGCTTCATTCATCCCTTTATTTTCAACCCTTATGGTTGGATTTTTTGTTAATTTGAAGAACACCTATTCCCAGGTATCGGTAATTCAAATAAAATTGTTGAAATCGGTTTCAAGTACAAGAATATACGTAGACACGAAGTGGGTGAAAATCAAATAAACGATATTTCACCCCCTTAGGGGTTGAATATTTTATTCAAATTTATATGGGACCTTGGAGTATAGCCGAATCATACAAAACAAGAATCATTAAAATCGGTTCACAATTGACGGAGATATCGATTAACATACATAAAGAAAAAAAAATACATACAACCGAACATAGAACCTCCTCCTTTTTCGAAGTCGGTTAAAAAGACAGGTAAAAGGTAAAAGGCTGAAAGGTAGACTATAAGATCACAGGCGTAGGCCTGTACAACGTCTAACTTAACGGTCCTTTATTATAACCTATAAATTATATATTCTTATATGTCATAATATATACCTATTAGAGATTCATATTACAATGTACATTTAGTCATTATATAATATAATATAATGGAAGCGCATGATTTATGGTTTTATTACATTCATAATATCACATAATTATTTAAATTAATTGGGAGGCTTTATTACAGTTGTACGTGTTGTTCTTTCTAATTTCTGTTTTAGTATAACTAAATAAATTGCTAACACCAACATTTACGCACTAATTACGTTGTTAATAAAATATAGATCATATTTCAAAGGGTTGTACTTTAAACAGAGATAATCAACAAATCAACCTTATGTATGGATTTATGTTAATTTTATATTAATACGTACAAAATTAAATTAGTAACAATCCGTGAAATATAAAAAAAATACGGCGTACAAAAGTTTAAATCTTTGCACTTATTCACAACGCCAATAGACAAAGAAAACATTTTATAATTCTGTTGCAACAAACTGTTGTGGTACAACCACGGCTCTCATAAATCATCATCATTGTTAAGATTTTACAAATTTGTAAAAATATCTTCTGTTTAATTTATATTTACTTAGAATACAACCAAACTTAGAATAAGTCGGATAGATCAATAGAAAATTATGTGTCAATAAAAGAATATTAACGTTTGAAAATAAGTAAAATGGGAAACACTCGTGTTATCTATATGCAATGGTAAGAAATTTCTAAAATTACATTAAATTTCCAATATAGATTGTAAACAAGAGTCAACAAAATGTTTCTGTTATTTAAACTCTTTGTGCTTACACTTGTGCAGTTGGACTTTAGTTGGAAATAACAATATAATATGTATCACGTAAATAATCGTTTTATATTACACACAAATTTTATAATGTGAGCCTCAAATCATGCAGTGTAAAGATTTAAAAATAAGCAAAAATAAAATTCGACAACAATTAACGATGAAAGTTTTTAATTTGCTCAATTTTTAATACGTCTTGAACAATATTTTTGGAACGAAGTTCCTTACGGCAGGCTTGGAGAAGATAGGGATTTTGCTGCGCGACCGAACTGAAAAAAATGTGATAGTAAAACCGTAACGAAAAGTGCGTTGAATAAAACCATTAAATGAGACGTGCGCAGACGCGACAGTCGTATACACAAGCGAGTAGTTATTTTGTTATTTTAATTGATAATTTGGATTACGATTACATAAAATTGAGCACGATTTTTTTTTTGCAAATTGTGTTGATTCTACTTTAGCCGAAGGAACTTCGTTCCTATCTGGTGTCCTACGACACCACATTCTTTTTTTACTAGAATATTTATCAATCTCAATCTTTCATTATCTGCCGTACCTCTGCTTGAGGTTTGGTCCTGGCTAACATTAATGCTTCAGTTTATTTTCGCTGAAACTTAGATGAAGACTGCGTCTTTTACCTTAATATCGTAACGATAGGACGGTATTTTATCAAATAAAATCTTATAAGAGACTTAAATTTCCCGACTAAAGTGGTCTTTTATTTGTCGATAACGCACTAAGGACAAATGGAAATAAAAAAATTTCAGAAAAATTACAAATTTTTCAGTTGAAAATGGAAACGTATTTGAACCTATTTTGCACAAAACCAAACTTTTCATTATAACATGATAGGTAAATGGTGTTTTACACTATCAAAATAAATTAATAAGACAATAAATAGTGAACACGTACTTTACACCGGTAGTATAACAAACTTACGTGTATGACTATAACTTATTCTTTACTTACTGCAAATGTAAATAGCGAGCCGATAGCAATTAATGTAATAGTAATAATTATTCCCTTTTAATATCATTTATATAGGAGAGTTAAACATTTATATAAATATAAATGCAAAGTAATAGTAAACAGTGTTAAAATTATTCAATACATCGATAACTTCGCTCTGTTTAACTGTATACAAATATTACAATACAATAGAAAACCACTCATTTGGTAATGACATAAAAAGTACACAACATTTATATATGGCAATTATTATTAGACATGAAGTACATATTAATGAATATAGTTAATAAGACATCATTCAGTTAAATCCCTCGATACTGACGGTTAGCTAGGAACGTACTTAATAAATATAGACCGGCTAGGACGAGCCCCATAATCTGGAAAAAGATATTTAAAAAATTAATATTCGCATGTAAATTGCATGCTATTGCATTGTTTAGAGTAATTGGATACCGCGTCAACCGATATAATTTCGAATCTTTGCAAATGAACCAAAGCTTTCGGTGAAAGAAAACGTCCTGATAAAACCGTAATATGATGATACGGCTTTTTATAATTTCATCTGGCTAGTGGTCACCCTTAAGCAATTATATTATAAGTAAGAAGTTGTGGATACATTACCTACATGAAATTTTGACAAAACAAACGCACAATAACGCACACATATGTAAAGTAATATTGTAACGTCACACTATCTTAGATAATAAATGAAAGTAAGATGGCATATTCTCAATATAGATGATGAAAAAAAAATTATATGATGCTTAGATACCGACGGATCGACGGGGCAGTCGTCAAAAGTAGCTACCTAGCCAAGCAACCAAGCCAAGGCGCTGTGGATGCGCTTATGACGTATCTACAGCTTTAAAATTATAATATCATTGCCCTCAAGTAAAAAATCTGTTGCTAATGGATATGTTCCGGCAGCTGCATTTAAGAGCCATTCCCTCTCTACGTATAGCGTGTTTAGCATCTTGGATCACATCATATTTAAACATCAAGTGAGATTGTAGTTAAACTCTAAATTATGTTCAACAAGAATGGCATACTTCACTAGTTACAGGACATTTAAAATTCCTCTTTTTGTTTTGTGTCGATTCGCGAAATTCTATGCTATTTGTGAAACTGTAGAGTTTTCTATCAATAATGTATCTACCTCAACTGCTGACCTCACAGTAAAATATTAAGTTAAGGTTCCAACGTTCTAAAGCAGTCATACTGAACCTATTTTTTAAAGGGGCCATAAACATGTTTCCATCATGGTGTCGCGGGCCGCAAATTACAAATATTTAGGTTTTAAATATTTAAAAAAAAGTAATTTAACCAAGTATTATTAATGTAGTGAAAAATGGTTGTCCAATAAAACAAGCTCGGTATAATAACCCTTATATTATGAGGAACGGATTGCGTTCGGGTTATCTGGCATCCATTTAATTTACTCAGCGTGCTCATAGTTTTTCTGATGGAGACGAAATTTAAAATAATTAAAAATAAAGTATGATCGGGTAGGCTAACTACAAAGTCCCGGCGGGCTGCAGGTGGAATATCGCTTATCTAAAGAGTAACAAATTATTATGACTAGTCTCAAAACTACGTGCTTTTGAGGGCGATTGTAGGTATATCTTTTACAGACTTATTTAGCTATGCGGTGATGTTAACACTTAACACTGTGTGATCTTGTGGACTGCACACGAGTGTGCCATTTCATAAACTAAAAACTTTATTTAAATAAATACAATAGGCTCTATTTATATTAATATTATTTGAGTCCCTTACCGATGCCGCTAAATATGGTTCAAAATCTCGATAGTAATATTTCTGCTGATGATTAACTTCTATAAGCAGCGTAAGACCGGCACAGAGGTAAAAAATAAATGCAAATCCATGGTAAATCACCTCCTATAATCCAAAAAAAAATTCAATATATTCGATGTTTGGATCATTCTACAAGTTGATTGTAGTAAAATAACTTGAGGCATCTAACGACATGGCTGTAAGGAAATATGTAAAATAATAATGTTCTTACTAGACATTTTATTCATTCAAAAATTTATACACTTATACACATTTACTTAAGCAAAAACCCACGTTACTCGCTGATAATGTTTCTTCAGTGTTCGGCTTACGTGTAATATTTTTAAAATTGATTTAGTATTAATAAAAGATGACATCTGTCTTAACAAATTATTTTAGATAATAAAATAAAGAAAATGTAAATTCAATGGTTTTGAAAACAAAAGAGGAAATACATATATATGTATATGAAATCTGCTAAATAAGTATTGATTTTGAGAGCATCACTTGTAAATGATAAGAATAAGAATAGTAGAGATTAATATAACCGGATAATTACATTTCCTCCCCTGTATGGCATATCAATTTAGTTATTAACTGTATGTATACTAACAAGTTATGATACTTAATATGTGCTTTATATCAGGACTATTTATTTTGAGTGTCATGAGTAGAGTCGCCTACAAACATCCATATTTACCTCCTAATTTACCCTTATATAGAATATCCGCGATATAGTATATTACTTGTCGAAATTAATTCAGGACTTTTTATTATATTTTTTACTACTAAACACATCACCTAATTTCACTTAATCTTGTTAATTCGATTAAAATTATATTACTATCATTTAAAATAAATAAGAAGCCTTATGATATATATAAAGGGGATAATACTCTGAAATTCCTTTCCCTGTTAGTGAAAGTCTAATCTAAGTCGCTCTAGTCGTTTCGGAAATCAGCGTGAACAAACAACAGGCATTTCAGTCTTATTGAAATTTATAGATTATTAGCAATTTCTCGCGGCTTGATGCGTGTTTTCTACCTTGTAACTATTTTCGACTCTTTGTTTTATAAGTCGTCTCTTTATGTACCTATATATAAAAAAATAACTATGTGACTGATTGACGGGAAAATGATTTTTGAAGTTTTTGATTTTTTTTTATCTTTTCCTAAACCTTACCTACAGTATAATAGGAACCCGCATTCTCCTATCCTATATAGTTTGGAGGAATTTTTCCGACACAAAATACATATAGGAGTTGTTGAGGCACGCATGCTTGGTACACATGCATGTTTCAATAAATCATATACGTATATCTAGTTAGCTTAGCTTAGGTTAGCTCAGATAGATCGCGATTTTTGCACAAAACAGGCGACAGCCCAAGCCGACATGTGCCGTGCAGCCTTGACTTGTCGCCCAAACATCCAAAATCGGCTGAGTGCCTTCAGCGCTCGCCTCAGTAGTTCGGTGAAGCTGTAAAGACCTTTCCAGGTCAACAGTCTTTTCATTTCGAAAAAAAAAGGAACCCGCATCCAAATTTACAGCCAGTAGTTTGGGCTACGCGTTGATATATCAGTCAGTCAATCAACTGTTCTTTTATATGTAGGTAGATATATAACTTGCTGTTAAACACTTAGTACGTATCATAACTCACATATATCGTTTTAGATAATAATGAAGCCGTTGACATCGATACCAGACATGATGTCAGTAGACAAAAAGTGCCTATTAGGAAAGCGACCGCGACTAGCAAGAAAAATAGTTCAGGCTTCTGTCCATATCCTCTGGAGTAACCGTGATCCATGTAATAACTGACGACACCGACACATGCTGCACCCAGCAACTGAAATGAAAACAAAACATAGTTAAATTTACTTGAAATTCAAATCCTCATTCAAAATCAGCGCTATAGTAGCAGTTGTACTACAGCATGTAGCCGAATGGGGGCGCGTTGTCAGACATTTTTTAAGAGTTATATGTATCTTTTCTTTATTTATTTTGTAGCTACTGTGTGTACAACAATAACATTTATTTCTGTCTTTCAAACGGTTTCAGCATGAATGGGTCGGCTCGCTCAGGGTAGTACCATCCTCTCGCAGAAAAGCGACGTGAAGTAACGGCGCTTGCATTGTTGCGTTTCGTTTGGTCAGTGAGAGCGCCGGAAGATCATCTCCCCCCTCCTCCCTCTCCTCTACCTACTGCCCTTTCCCTATTCCCCCCTCCCCCAACACAAGCTGGCAACGGACTTGTGACTCCCCTGGTGTTGCAAGTATTTATGGACGGTGGTGATTATGGTGGTGATAACTTAATATCAGGTGACCCACCTGTCCGTTTGCCTGCTATGATATAAAAAAATGTACATTAGGCCTAATTGGAAGACATAAATTGATTTTATCGTAGCGTAAGAAAATGGATATTTTCGAAGAAATTCCTGTAACCTTTCAAAGATATCATCAGTATTATATATAGCATTAAACGTAGGTCTTTATCTTGATATTAAACAGGGGCCTGTTTCGTAAGGTATGGTAGTAATGAAGAAACCGACACAAAATCACCCCTTTACAATATATCTCCACGTAAATTAATAAAATATCAAGTGAACATTGACTATTTATACAGACATTTTTAAGCATCTTCTTTTACTTTACGTACGATTCTTCAAACATAATACATACATAGAAACATTCAACCTAATCCTAACAATGAGAAACACAACAAAATAAGAATGAAACAAAAAGGTGCAGTCGATCTGAATGAACTTGATTTTTATATAGGTTTAAACTTAGTCATTGTAGGTGTGAATTTTAACTTATTCCTGGGAGATTTCTGGTACTATCAAACAATTAACTCTGATATTTGAAAAACCAGCGAATTTTTTATTACTGAATTATTTAAGTAAACATAAAATCATTTTATAACAATTTTCAATAAAAGTAATCATTTACAATCATATGCTTTAAACTTTAACATATAAGACAACAATATAAGCTTCATAAATAAAGCCATCATCGTTCAAGGCTAGAATGACGAAAAAAGCAGTTGATTTTAGTATTTAATACTTCCTACGTATAAATATGCATTGCATAGAGATTATATTTACAATGAAGACGGAATATTGATATCCAAACCATTGCGTAACTTAATAAATCTCTTTTATACAAATAGCAATAATAAACAGTTCAATTAATTAGGTCTTTTACATGCTTACATATTATGTCTATTAGCGATACAGTATCTTTATATAATACATTGAAGAGAAACCATCAGGGATAATAGAATAACGACCTTACATCAAATTCGCGTACATTTAATGTTAAGCGTTTATTCTTGGTTTTCCGAGAATAACCTCGAGTATGAAGTCATAGCTACAGATAAAATCGGGCCTTGAGGAAACATTAACCGTTCCACAACAACGCACGAGACATAAAAATATTGATCAAATACTTATTGCAATCATTAAATAGATTAATAAACCTTAACTAAAAATATAGATTTTATCATTTAGCGACGAAATATTTGCATAAATAAATAAATGAAAATTTCAATCTCAATATTACAATTGTGGTTGTGATTTACAGAAATCTACTTGACTTCGCTCGCCCTAATGAAGATATGAATCCGGCAACTTTTTGAACATTTTACTGTACAGGAAAGTTAGGTAGGCCATGTCTATTTCTATACGATCGGTTAAGTAACATCGAAACAAAAAACTCACATTTGCATTTATAATATTAGTAATAAGAATTTGCCCATGAAATATATCTATCCTATACAAACGACCCACCCCGGCCTGGAAGAAGAAGAGCATCTCATTCTATATTAATTAAGTAAGAATACCACAATGTTCTGAAGAATGCCACACACAGATAATAGATTTTTTTAAACATACATAAAATATTTTAATTGTGGAATTTAAATTTATCATAATCTTCTTCTTCTTACCCTTATCCCACCTGAGTAGGGTCGGTACAACATATTTGTCATGTTGTGATGTATGATTTGGCTTAATTTTTCCGATCGGCCGCCTGCCTGTCATCAACCCTCCTTGGGATTATTTTGTTGTACCACTATATGTTTCTATAGGATCTTTTAGCTACACAAATTTTCTGTAGGCTTTAGTTTAGACTGTTTCCGACGACAGCATTTTCGTCTTATTTTCAGTTGTCGCGGTTTCAGAGTTATTATAGTACTTTCAACTACATATGTTATTGTGGCACTGATTTCGTACAAATTTTTCGGATTAATTACTCACTGGTTTTTGTTCAACATTGGTGACTATCATAACAATATCGGCTTGCACGGCTTGAGGATTTTGTATCACGTAAACTGGTGTATATTGACTAAAGTTAATAAAGTTGATATCTTTCGGTGTATTAATATAAAATTAAATACAATAAACCATTATAATAACATAAAATATGAAAACTATAAAAGAAAATAAATGCAAAAAAAAAAAAAAAATTATTAAATTAAATTTATCATAATATCAGATATATATGCAGATAAATTTATTTTTTGACATCTAACAATGCTGAGATTACAGTTAAAAAATTGAATCAATAATTCTTGCGTTTTGAAGTCATCGAGTAAAATTGAAACGTTTCAATTGACGAGTGTGTTAATTGTCTAATAAGCCTTATCTACGCTGTTACGTAATAAATTACTCATGTTCTAACGAGAGCAGTGTATTGCTTGATACATTAAATCAGACATATTAAACAAACTTTGTTTGGTACAAAACCAATATTCATTATGCTTACGTACGACATTTTGTTCAATATATTATGACACATCAATGACATCACCCCTGTATATGCTTAAAAGGTGTGAATGAAAGACGTTATGTATCGTATATAAAAATTTACGTTGGTGTTTTATTTGGTCGCGCATAATTTATTCAATGGAGTTTTAAAAATGTAGTTAGTTCTATTGTTGTTGACTCTTATATGAGAGTTTTTGAATTAGTCTCATCAACGTAGAATCGCTTAAGATACCATTTTCACAAACAGCAATTCATTTAAATTGACTAGCATATTACAAGAATCTAAATCTTAATATCACTGGAATACCGATTCCATATTTCCTTGGCTTAGTACTTAGTACTTGAGTGAAGAATTCCACTATCTGTCAATAGTACTTGGTTGAAGGAATCGTGAGCAAGCCGAAGGGTTAAAAAAAAGATGCATATTTTTCATGTACTTCAGGAAATATGTTTTTTAAATAATTGTAACCAGAACCTAAGGAATTTAGGTTATCTATCAATAACCTTTTCAGTAGGAGCCAAGTAAGAGTAAGTAGTCATTAAAATAATATATACGTAGATATAGCAAAACATGCAACCTAAATACTAAATGTAATTACCCTGGAATATCAAAAGCATACATAAACTTAAATATTATAAAAGCGAAAATTTGTAAGTATGGATAGCTGTTTGTTACTCTTACATACAAAAAAACTACTTAATTTAATTTTTTTTTAAACTTATCCCTATATCTGACATAATTACGTAATTTATGCCGTCTTTTCGACTTTATAATCTATATTAAGTGTTTTATTAAGAACTAGCTGACCCGTGCAACTTCGTTTGCACCAAATTGGATATCACGCGAAAAAAAAATTTTTTTTTTTATCGTAGCACGGCAAAATGCCTGCACTATGCCTGATGGTAACCACAGTATAATCCAAAAACAATAGCGACCACCGAGTGACACACTATACATCGCTGGTTGCCACTATACATCGCTGGTTGCCACTATCATGCCGACCTACAGAAAGCTGGATATGCACAGGCTGATCCCGAAAAGCGACGCGCAGAAGCGAGTCACTATTACGGATTTTTTCTTCATGTACATGGTGGTTGTGACCCAGTCAGGCTGTAAAGCCCTACCACCCGGCAAATAAAACTGATACCCGATTGCAGCCACAACTACCATTTCCAATTGTGAATCCAAACTATCCACGGATTCACTCAAACATATACCCAGATTACATGTTTTTTTTTTTTAAATAAGCCTAGTACCCGTTCGTAGCGTCATGTACCAGGATCAATTAAAATAAAAACTAACCTACATAAAACTGAATAAACATCTCTACCACTTACTTTATCATAACTATCTTCAGCTTGTATTAAACCTTTTTATACTCCATTGTATTAAAGAAAAATATATGAACACTGTATCGAAGCGTCAAACATCATGCCGAAAGCGTCAAATGTCACTTGCTTGAAACTATTGTCTAAGAGTTATAAACTGTTTTGAAAACGTATTTGAAATATATTTCCAATATATTTTTATAAATAATCTCCGTATCACTCACAACATACTACCTATCACCTTCAAACCAAGCCAGTTTTATACATCAGGTTCAATCCCTCGGTAGGGATCCCTTGAGTGCGTTGCTTGCGCGATACCGTGACACACAAATATACATCACTGCTACAACACTACACAATCACCCCCACACACGCGCACGCCTACACGCTTACACATGAAAGTGGAAGGGTTTACTTTTTTGCCTTATCGAACTAAAAAACTCTCAATTTTCTGATAATAAATATATGCAGGAGTTGTTGAGGCGTGTATGCTTGGTACACTTATACGTTTCAATAACTCATACATATATGAATAGTTAGTTAGGTTAGTTAAGATAGGTCGCGATTTTGCATGCAACAGGCAACATCCAAGCCGAGGTGTGCCGTGCACCCTTGAGCTGGTTGCCAAAATAAAATCAGCATGCGTGCCTAAACAACTCCTATATATATTTTGTGTAGGAAAAATTCCTCTAAACTATATAGGTTAGGATAGGATAACGAAAAATAGGGGTAGAACTCTTGTGTCACTGTATTGTGTGAGCAGCGTACTCAAGGGCTCCACGCCGAGGGAATAGATCTAGGCTTGAGCCGTTGCCGAGGAGGGCCTAATTTAGTGTGCGGAAACGAAATTTACTCCCAGACCACGACGGCGTGATCTGCCGTTATACGGGTGTGGGCGAGAACACGCTCTGTTTGAAGAAACAGGCTGGTATTGATCGTTCGCTGACGTGATTGAATCAGCAGGGTCGGTAAAAATGTGTCGCGGTCGTCTTCTATACTGCGCAGCGTTGGGTACGGGTTCATCGTTCGCGGGGGATACCACTAATGGGCTAGGATGATTCGCGGCTTTTTCGAAATAACTACGTGTGAGTGATTTTATATACGCCCAGACAGAAGGCATCTCCAGCTCCTGTGGAGATCCTTATTTCGGACGTACCATAGGGCACCGGTGATTTTACGTAGGGCTCGGTTCTGGAGAACCTGCAACTTTTGAATACGATTTTGCGCATGTGCAAAGACCGAACAACTTTACGTCATAATCAGATGGATACAAGTTTTATATAAAGTGAGTTTATGTCTGGGGGACATTTTTCTCTTATGACAAAGGAAATGATAGAAACGACCCAAGACCATACGGCTTTGTTTCGCACTCTTTCTGTGTGTGAATTGAAATTTAAGTGTTTATTTAAAGTGACACCGAGATATTTCACCTCGCCGGCCCAAGGTCTTTTGGTTTCATATAGCCTGATGGTCGATGACGCATATATTTAAGATGGGGTCAATCCCAAGTCATACGTTTACGTTTATCGTTGTATATGGTGGTCAATAATGTTTAATAAAATGAAATTTGTACTTTGCTATGGAAAAAAATAATTGGTTTGAAATTTATTATTGGAACGAAGTTCCTTACGGCAGGCTTGGAGGAGATAGGGATTTTGCGCGACCGAACTGAAAAAAAATGTGATAGTAAAACCGTAACGAAAAGTGAATGGAATAAAACAGTTAAATGAGACGTGCGCAGGCGCGACAGTCGTATACACAAGCGAGTAGTGTATAATACCTTTCCCTTTCTCCTTTTTTGAAATTATTTCTATTTCTGTGTAATTTTATGTTATCAAACAAAAATAAAGAGACATATTTTGTTATTTTAATTGATAATTTGAATTACGATTACATAAAATTGAGCACGATTTTTATTTTGCAAATAGTGTCGATTCTACATTAGCCGAAGGAACTTCGCTCCTACCTGGTGTCCCACGACACCACATTCTTTTTTTTATTTATAAAATATATCAGCGGGTATATATATGATTGTTTATAAAAAATGTGTCGGACTGTTTAATTGCCTTTAAGAGTTACTGAAAAAAAATGTTCCTAAACCTATTATTGATTAATCATAAATCAAAATTAATTAAATCAAAATGCCTATTAAAAATACAACGTTAACCCGCCACCAAGTGCCCTAAATTCTGTCTATTGATGTATTGATAATTTCTGTAGGTGGTAGAGCCACGCTGAAGCTATTACTGGTTTCAGCATGAATGGGTCGTCTCGTTTGGGTTAATACTGCCCTTTCACAGAAAACCGACGTGACATAACAGTGCTTGCATTGTAGTGTTTCGTTCGGTCAGTGAGAGTGCCGGAGGCCCACCTCTCTTGCCCTTTCCTTCTTTCCCTTCCCTTACCCTCCCCCATATACAGGTTGGAAACGCACTTGCAAATCCCCTGGTGTTGCTAGTGTCTATAGACGGTGGTGGTCACTAAACATCACGTGACCCACCTGTCGTTTGCCTCTTATGATACAAAAAAATATATATTCATATATTAAAGAATCAGGTACTCTAAAATTCTTGTTCTTCCAACGTTGCCGGCTCTTGTACTAAGGTGTCGCAAAAAAGTCTAGTTACGTTAACTACAAATTTTTACTTTTCGTTATCCTGGAGAACCCCTTGCGTTTTATGGGACAAAAACTATCCTGGATGTAGCCTTGTAATATCAGTTATCACTGTGTTAAGTTTCGTTAAAATTGGCTTAGTACTTTCAGAGTAATACGGGGTTAAGTTCTAGACTTTAATCCTTTATCCTGAAGAACCCTTTGAGTTTTATGGGACAAAAAGTACATTTGATGTAATCTCGTTATATTAGGTATCACTATGTCAAGTTTCGTCAAGATTGGTTCAGTACTTTCTGAATGATGCGTGTGCATAGGGACAGACAGACAGAAAGACAGACAAAAATTGTAAAAAGATTATTTTTGGCTTCTATATCGATAACATAGTCTACCCTGATTAAAA
>JACEII010000039.1:3719338-3744070 GCA_014332785.1 Antheraea mylitta
CGGAGGCCCACCTCTCTTGCCCTTTCCTTCTTTCCCTTCCCTTACCCTCCCCCATATACAGGTTGGAAACGCACTTGCAAATCCCCTGGTGTTGCTAGTGTCTATAGACGGTGGTGGTCACTAAACATCACGTGACCCACCTGTCGTTTGCCTCTTATGATACAAAAAAATATATATTCATATATTAAAGAATCAGGTACTCTAAAATTCTTGTTCTTCCAACGTTGCCGGCTCTTGTACTAAGGTGTCGCAAAAAAGTCTAGTTACGTTAACTACAAATTTTTACTTTTCGTTATCCTGGAGAACCCCTTGCGTTTTATGGGACAAAAACTATCCTGGATGTAGCCTTGTAATATCAGTTATCACTGTGTTAAGTTTCGTTAAAATTGGCTTAGTACTTTCAGAGTAATACGGGGTTAAGTTCTAGACTTTAATCCTTTATCCTGAAGAACCCTTTGAGTTTTATGGGACAAAAAGTACATTTGATGTAATCTCGTTATATTAGGTATCACTATGTCAAGTTTCGTCAAGATTGGTTCAGTACTTTCTGAATGATGCGTGTGCATAGGGACAGACAGACAGACAGACAGACAGAAAGACAGACAAAAATTGTAAAAAGATTATTTTTGGCTTCTATATCGATAACATAGTCTACCCTGATTAAAAATTTCAAAAAATATTTAATGTACAGATTTCGCCTTGTTACAGTTTTATTATAGTATAGATAGATGACAAAAAGTTTGAATCACAAAATGGATGTGTTACCATTTCAGTAGATATGCAATAAAATTAATGTTTCAAAAAACAACAAATAGTTCTCCAGTCTGTACTATAAGATAATGTTATTAAGTATTCTAAGCCCGCTCGCCTAGCTACCACTTCCACGTTGCAAATCTGTCCACTAACATCTATGTGGTGGGTGGGATACAGCAGCCACACTTTGAGCTAGTCTCGTTAGATTTAGCGGTCTTAGCATCGACATTCAACATTAGGTGAAATTGTAGTCAAACGATACTTATAAAGAACTAGCCTCTGTCCGCGATTCCATTCGCGTGGAATAGTTACTTTGGGCTAACTATCACGCAACGGAAGCTATTAAGGAAAGAAAAAACGATTTTGAAACATTCTTCTTAATGATATATAGCCTATAACCTTCCTTGATAAATGAGGTGTATAACACTGAAGACTTTTCATATCGGACCAGTAGTTCCAGAGCTTACCCCTTACAACGTCACAAAGTCACAAATTCTCAAACTCACAAACTTTACTTCTTTATAGTATTAGTATAGATTTAAAGGACCAATACAATAACAATTTCATTTACTTACCAGTTGTGCCAATTTTAGTAATCCGGGTAGCGAACCCAAGTATCCGGTATTGACGAATACGGACGTGCCGGATGTCGATACAGTGGTCCTCGTGATAGTCACAGTGTGCGACATCTCAGCTCACTGTAAATTTTATCAATTATCATCTAACAATATCATTTCATATAAATATAAATTGCATAATTTAGTCTGTATAGTATAAATTACGTCGCATAATTATACAGAGAAAAATAATTAATGAGTAGGCAACTATTTAATATTTAGATCCCCTTATGTCACAAATATTATTAAGAAGGTGCCTCATCAACCAAAATGGGCGGTTGCTAGGTCAACAAGTTGGCAGACCATGACGTTACTGCAATGTTTGTGTGCCGAGGTCGCCAGCTCTTACGAGTATTCCGTATACCTACTGAATAACGATAAACGATGCAGAAATAACAACAGACACAGCAGAATTCAGATTGTATTATATTTTTAATGTTGCTACATTTAACAGTTGAATTATTTATGTGAATACTAGAGGTCCCGGCAGACGCTGTCCTGTCATAAAAAATAAAAAAAATCTTATAAGTCAACCGCAGCGCCACGTATCAATTCCAATTGTAAATCTATACTATTCTCAGATCCATTGGAACAAAAAAAATCATCAAAATCGATGCCGCCGTTTAGGAGTTCAGTGACATATTTATTTATTTAGGTTACCAACAGAGTCAACATCAGTACATGCTATTAAAATGTAGTAAAATGTACAGTTCAACTTTTTTTGCTAAATATGACCCTACTTACAGGCAACAACGGCATGCATATAAAAATTGATGCATAATGTGATTTAAATAACTAACAATTTAAAACTAAAATGTGAAATAATACAATTAATAATAAATGATCACGTAAAGAATTGAAAAATAACATTCTTAAAATTGATTCAGAAAATTAAAAAAGTTTATATTGGAAATCATAATCGGCCTCATTGTTTAAACATTAAGAGCATATGATTTCTTAATATCCGTAATGGTTTCAAAGAAAATATCAGTGTTGCTTGTAATACTCTTAGATGCAACGTTATAGAGTCTCATTAATCTATTTAATGGGGAGAAATGACCCAAATTTGTGCGAGACCGTTTTTCACTAAATAATTTGTAATTTCCTGATCACGGTATCCGAGAAAGTACCGTAATATTTACTTGCGATAGTAGTAGTGCTATTCCTTAGGACAAATCCTAATATTCTGAAAGCGTTTCTTACGATAACATCGATATGTTTGTTAAACTGTAGCGTAGAGTCAAGTATAATCCCTAAGTCCCGAATTTAATCTTTAGTTTTCAGCGTTGTGCCATTTATAGTATATGATCTTAAAGTTTGTGTTTTTTTACGTGAGAAATTGACGTAACAACAATTATAGACATTAAGATCCATCTCGTTATTCGAGCACCAATTCATCAAACAGTCTAGATCTTCTTGTAATAGACAGAAATCATTAGAGGACTTGATAGTTTAGAAGACTTTTATGTCATCAGCGAATAGCAGAAATTTGGAATGTTGAAAACATTGGTCAATATCATTAATAAATATATTAAATAGCAGAGGACCCAAATGAGAACCCTGTGGGACGCCTGATTTAATGTTGAAAAAGTCAGAAAAAAAGCCATTTACTACAACGCGTGATCGCCTACCGATCAAATAAGATTCAAACCAGTCCAACAATTTTTCTCCAAATCCACAAGCTCGTAACTTATCTATTAGTATGTTGTGAGATACACGATCAAACGCCTTACTGAAATCTGTGTATATAACATCTACACATTGCTGTGAATCAATGGCGTGGGACAGATATTCTACGAAACTTGCTAGATTAGTGCTGGTAGAACGAGCTCTGACAAATCCGTGTTGTTGAACATTGAGGATTTGTTTAAGGTGTGAAGAAAGTAAAGGAAATATTATTTTTTCCATAACCTTAGCAAATGTCGGAAAAAAAAAGATGTGCCTATAATTTGAAATGAGATTATCTTTACCGCTTTTATGTAGGGGTATAACTAGAGTTTCTTTCCACGCTGCCGGAAAGACCCCTTCTTTAAAAGACCTTTTGTAAATTAATGTTAATGGAATAGCCAATGAGTCCGCACACTTGAAAGCAAAAATTGCTGCTATACCATCGGCACCGGCACCTTTAAAAACATCTAGTCTTTTTAACGCTTTTTGAACTTCACCAATACTAGTCGATACTGAGTTCAAATAATTACTGGTATAAGACATTTTATTAGAATAATCATTGTTCTGAGAATTTTTACATTTATATACTGCCGAGAAGAGTGTTGCGAATAAATTACAAACTTCAGACCCTTTCGAAGTAGTGATGTTATTATGCGACATTTCGGCGGGGAAGGAACTTTTCTTTATTCGCTTACTCATAACGAACAACCACAAGAATTTTGGATTTGACTTAAGAGTTAATTCTAGACGGTTAATATACGTTTTGTAACAAGTTTCTTGAAGAGAATTACATCTAGACTTCAATAGTTCAAAGGAAACAAAGTCACGCGGGTCTTTGTTAAATTTACGAATTTTCATCCTATATTTATACCTCTTAAAAGTTTTATAAGATTATGAGTAAACCATTTAGGATACTTGCTTCTGACAGGTTTTGATTTTGGCACATGTTTAGTGATAATTTTGTGTATAATATTATAAAAAACAGACACTAACTCATCTACACTCGTACAGCAAATATTCTCTAACTCTTTAATAATTTGATCATAATCTCCTTAAAAAAACATTATCTAGCTTCTTCGTTACATTCTAGAACTTCTATAAAATCAGAAATTGGTATAGAGAATTTTAGTGGTGGATGGTAACTATCTATTATAAATAAGGGGTCGTACTTTTGTAAGTCTGTGATTGGAATCTGACTACAGATAAAATCCAAAATTTTCCCTTGGTGATTACAGACATCATTATACTGTTCCAATGAATTCAAGGATAAAAAATCTAATAGCATTGTGATGTTAGCATTTGAATCATTACCATCATCGCCTAACTTATTCCAATGAATCTTACTTTGATTGAAATCTCCAACTATGATTATATTAGAATGTACCAGAGATTCAAGTGCTTTATTTGTGTTGTCCAAAAAGTGTTCTAACACCGTCCTCTTCACCGGCGATTGAAGATAAACGCAACACAAACTGACATCGATAGTAACACCATTTTTTTTGGTATCTGTATATTAAATCTTCACAGTTAGATTCTATATTATACAAAAGTCTAGACTGGAATCGTTTAGAAACGGCAATAAGAGAACCTCCTCCATCTTGATGTCCATACAGTTCACTAGTTTCGCGATCACGCCTATAAACTCAGTAACGTTCGTCAAAAAGCTCAGAATCAAAAAACTGTTATTTAAATTCGTCTCTGTTAAAAAAATTATATCGTAATTACAGCACACAATGTTATTAAAAAAAGCTATGGTTTTTGTTCGCAAGCCCCTTACGTTTTGATAGTAACAATTTAAACCTAAGAATTTTGTTACATACAGATCCAAAGCATGTTATTAAAGAACAAGAACTTAAATTAATATAACAATAAGGATATAAAATAATTTAAACTAATCGAGATCTAGTATTGCTAAATCACGAACGAGCACACGTACAGAAGAAATTTATATATAAAGATAGCTTAGTGCAGTGTTTTTCAAATTTTTTCTTGACACGACCCCTTTAATATGAAGAAATATTTCACGGCCCCCTACCCGCCGCCCCTCTACCCGCGACCCCCCATCCACGACTCACCTACCAGTATCATGTGTTTTATTTTGTGACAAATATTGATTTTAACATATTTATTCCTTTTCATAATTAAAGTTCGGATAAATACGTAATAGTATCGAATAAATCATAAATTTTTATTTTTTGTTTATTTAATACAAATGATTATGTCCTTTAGTTAACATTTTTCTTAATAAATCTTTAAAACTTTAAAACTGCAGTAGCTTTCGCAGCCTTTTGCAACTCCGTTATAGAACTTTGAATTTGAAAAACACTGTCTTAGTGTATTAGAGTCCTGTTGAAACCCCACTGATGACTACAAAAATGAATTAATTAAATTTTAATTTGATAATTAAATCAATTGTTTTACAGTTTTTTTTTATAGTAGCACGGCAAAGTGACTGCACTATGCCTGATGGTAAGCACAGTACAATCCAAAAATAATAGCGACCACCGATTGACACAGTGTCCATCGCCGGTCGCCACTATCATGCCGGCCTGTAATAAGCTGGATATGCACAGGCTGATCCCGAAACGCGACCCGTAGAAGCGAATCACTATTACGGGCTTTTTCGCCATATACATGGTGGTTGCGACCCAGTCGGGCTGTAAAACCCTACCACCCCGCTTGCGCCATTGCCTCGTTCGTTATTCAGCAGGGTGCACCACGTGCAGGTGAGGTTGGCTTGGGTGTCTCAAGTCTTATGATGTTATTCGACACCCCTTACACCCCAATATAATATAATAATAACAGTTATAAAATATAAATTAACATTTTTTTCCAAAACAATTTTTTTTAACGTAAATTTTCTAGATCAAAACGTATAATATAATGTTATAAACTCACACAATTGTCAAGATTTTTTAGATCCTATGTACGTAATATGTCAGTGGAAATATTAGTAATGTTATAATTCTTTTCAAAATCCTTTATAATAAGTTGAAAAGATATAGAATACATCGTGTTGCATAATACCTTTTTTTTGTTTTTTACTTATGGAAATTAGTTTACAATTAATGCAACTTTTAAACAGATAGAGAGAGCTATTATACGCTAAACATTTTATAAAAGTTTCTCATAACGAAAGTCTGTTATTAAAGTGTATTCAACCACGAAACAAATTATTTTTGCACGTAATTTTTACATAAATATTTCACAAAACCAAAGTAATTAGTAAAATCGGTCTGAATATTCGAGGATGTAAATTTTAAAATAGTTATTTGAAGATAATAAGGGATATTATATACCGTATCCCCACATCCATACACCACTTGGACCATATACGCTACATCCATATACCTACCACTCGGACGGCAATCAAGTAATTAAATGATTTCTGAGAATATACACAATAAGTTTATCAAGGTACCCATAAATACAAATTTCTATTAGATAAGAATAGATACAAAGGCCGGTATTATAAACAACATATAACAATATCAATTCTAACAGTGGAATGTAAATAACATATATATTTGCTATTAAGCTCTTCCTATTAAAATACATTTATCATTATATTATAAAATAATGATTTACAAAACATTTTTTTATCAACATTTATATAATTTTTGTTAACTTCTAATTATAGGAATTACGTAAAATCTATAACTCGTCAAGAAAGATATTATGATATTGCTAATAGCAGTAGTATTGTATACTAATTTCTATAAATGCAAATGTAACTTTCCTTCTGAAAAAGTAATGTATTCGAGAGACATACGAAATCAATATTGATGGGAGAGAAAACGGGAGCAAAAACTAGTTATGTATGAAGAGATCAAGTTTGAGAATATGTTAGTAGTTAACATTTACAAATACTAGATTCTAAGAATTCGTATAGAGAGCTACATTATCCCTAATCGTTGTAAAGTATATTTTGTTATTAAATTGTATTTTCAAGATGTGTTAAATTTCATCCAATTTGGTCCCGTATAAACGATTAATAATAAATAAGTAAACAGGTACGTGATACAAAGGTGTTCTAATAATAACTTTTATCGTCCGCACAAACACAGGTGAGCTGGGTTGGTTGCCTTTGAATCTGTAGGAATATTAGTAGCTTTGTAATGGAAACGACTTATATTTGGTATTCCTTTTTTGAGATTTCTTTAGTAATGGTTTTTTATTTTATTTTTGTTGCTTTTAGAGTCAATACTCAAACAGTCGATTAGTATGTATAGACCTATATAGCTTACATTAGTTGTGGAATCGTAAGTCGTGAAATGGTAGTACAATTTAATTTTTTGTACATACTTTAAAAGATATAGAAATAAACAGAATTATAGACAAATGTTGTCAAAAATAGCCTATTTAATTATTGAACGGATAGCTTGTTGATATATTTAGTAGTTTTTATTTATTTGGATAAAACGGAATAATTTTCTTATATTTAAACGCTTAACAAAAGTTAGTCAAATTTATCTGGAAACGACACAAACAAATTTAATTTTACACATTATAAGGGATATTTATGGTATACTTACAGTTTTTAAAAGTGAATCAAAGAAAAATAAGGAAAATTTCAAGGTGAAAAACGCACGTATGCACAGACAAGCAATGACCACACGACTGTGAAGTTTGTAACGAACAACAAGATGAGTCACCTTCAGATCGACACCGCGCAAATACTCCAACTCCAAGTATACAACGCAGGCAACCTGCGCACCAATTGCCCAGTTTAAATAACTAATAACATATTCTGAACTTATTAAAATAAACCGCCCGGTTTTTTTAAATATACGCTTAATATAAAATAAGTAAACATATATTTGATTACTTTGTAATTAATTACGCTTTGTCATAGAATTCAAAGTCGTGGTAGAGTTTTCTTTCGAGTCAATTCGACGTCTGCAGCTTCGAACCCCGACATGTATAAATCATTTTTTCGGAACGTACGTACGAATGACGTTCACTAATTAAAATTAGTATCGCTATCGACTTACACTAGTGGAAAACATTATGAAAAAGTCTAATACTGAGATACGTTTTCGTAGTACCACCGGATGTGGGAAAATATTGAACTGTGGATTTGTTGAAATCTATAATCGTCAATACATCGTGATCTTTTCTTCATACCTTCCTTCGATGCTCTGCAATGGACCGCTTACAGGATGGTGTTAAAATAACACTTGTGATAAAGAACTACTTTGATATTTAAATTCAATTCATACGCACGCAAATTATTAATTATTTTAAGCTATTAGTGTTAAATAAAAACACTTCGCAAATTTTTCTATACATACTTAGATAACAGAAAAACAGATGGTATACAGGCGCTGCTTCCTTTTCTGTTTGTAGTTACAACTGATTAATCCCTGTTCCACTTGACTGACAATTAAACCCACATGATTCGAATTCAGCGAAAATGAGGGTTTCTTTAGTTTTCTATGCTGTTAGAATGCTAAAGAGCCAAGGTTTAACCGAAAGTTTGTTTATCCGCGTCCATCCGTCTCAGCGAAATCGCGGATAAATTCACTTTCTATGTACGTAGTTGGCAACGCAGTAACAACTTTCGTAATGTTGAATTTAACTACAGATGACAGTCGCACTACCTATTATCTTGTCTAAGCTTTGCCATAAAATAATTAAAAAGTTAGATACAATATAAAAATCCCATATATGATTTCGTTTATGCTTTAATTTCTAGCTTTATTATATCGACAAGCACTGAATTCAATAATCGTTATAAAAAGCTTTGCCAGTTTAGGATGTTATTTACTATCGAGGATAAACTACTGACTAAAAATGTAGGGAAAACCTCTCGAAAGAACAATGATAAGCTTAGCATTTTTTTTATTCTTCAGAAGGAAAGCAAATACTCAAATATCATATAAGCATTTCAACGGCCATTGATCATGTTACATATCTAAAGTTAAAAGTATATGCCAAAGGCTATACTTACGAAGATTACAAAGTATTGTTGACAGAATTGAATACTGTAAATGACTAATATGTCTAATTGTAATAACGAAATATTTGATTTACGTTAAATATTGTATCAAAATGTATCGAGTAATGTATGTGACTAATGTATGTGTCGACTTAATTTATATTAATCATATAACTTACTTCATATATTAATGTAACAACATTTACGCTGAAACTTATGTTTTATCCCAATAATAAAAAAAATTAAGTACTTTTGATTTACGAGATATAAGCACACTAAATGAAATACTGAGTTATATGACATGTAGTATTACATATAAAGACAAATAAAATATCGTTGTGTCTAGAGGAAACTACTGCAGGAGGGCATTAAATCAAAGACAAACGATTTATTACGACAATCGTGGTCGCTTTACACAGGTTCCTTCAATTATTGATACTGCAGAAAGTAAACTGTGTTTCTGATCTCCAAACCTTCTGTCTCCTTGCTCTCTAAGTAGTCGTTATTAATAATAATGGAACATTCTAGATGAACAATAAAATCAATAATTTACCTCAAAGTAAACAACCTATCGAACAAAAATATCAACGCGATTTCGAGAAATCAATAAGATTTTTTGTTTTTTTCAACACGACTTAAAAATGTTTACTTGTGTAATATACATAACTTGTAATAAAGTCTCTACTAACTATTTGTCATACGCCGCAGAGTTTCGAGATGCTTCTTTTTCAAGTCGTAACGAAAAGTTTAAAACCAAAACAGTCACTATAAACTTTTGCAAAAGTTTTCGTAGGTACAACTCATATCACGCAGTACCTACTGATATTAATCTTATTGCATGAATACTAATATCAACTGATTTCACTGAAAATAAACATCAAATATCAACCAATAAATATTCCTTGATTTATATTCCTGGTTTTGATAGTCAGTGGAATTTTTCACTCAAGTACTTTGACCATAAACATAAATATATATATATATGTATATAAATAATAGGTATTTCTTGATTTACATTCCTGGATATGATAGATAGTGGAATTCTTCACTCAAGTATGTTGAATATAAACATTAAAAAATATAGATATTCATTTGTTTACTTTCCTCGATATGATAGACAATGGAATTCTTCACTTAAGTATGTTTACCATAAACATAGAAAAATATAAATAAATAATAGATATTCCTTGATTTACATTCCTGGATATGATACATAGTGGAATTCTTCACTCAAGTATGTCGACCATAGACATAAAAAATTAAAACCAACGATGGTTTATTGTTTAGCATCATCGGGCACCGTGTCGATAGAAACGCTCTTGGGATTGAGTTGGATCCTTCGATAAAGGAAAACATCGCGATCAAACCATGACGCGTGTTAGAGCTTTTTTAAAGGCCACTCGGCTAACTATCACTATCACATTGACTATATTTCACCAAGCACGAAGCACCAAGGTGTGTTTTCATAGCTGCATTAGAGATAACCCGGCTCTAGGATTAGCCTGTTTGCGATCTTAGACCAAATAACCATTTTACATCAGGTGACATTGTGGTCAAACACAAAACCCTTAAAAATTAAGTAACAGTACTCGCGCTAATATTCCTATTCGAAGGGTGTGGTTGCCAATATGTACTGGTTTATGAGGCGTTTCCATTCGAATCTCAGGAGTAGCAATTATTATGACTGGGCTCATAAAGGCGCGGCGCATCAGCTGTTCTTTTGATACTAGCTATACATAGCAGACAACTATTAATTGCACTCCTGTTTCCTATTCCTATTTTAAGTACAGATATCCGTGAACTACCAGGCTGTGCTCAATGCTGTAAGAAGACTAAGGAGACGAAACGAAACAGTTGACGATGGAATTATTAAATTTGTCAGCTAATTTTTCAAATTAATTAATAAGAATATATATGTTAAAAAATCTTTATTATTTTTACAGGTTAATTCAATATAAACTATTGTTTGACAATATTAACATTGCTACTTAACAATATGAATTTAAGAAATTCAATATAGTTATATCCCATATATGTATACCATTGAATGTAAAATAAATGTTATCTCCGAAACACATAATTTTATATAACGTTTTTCTGGCGAAATTCTGTTAAGAAATAGAACAATTTGAGATTTTTTTAACAATGAGTTCCTTACATTCTTCCCTTATACTATAGATTATTTTCTCCTTTTAAACCTAATAAAGACACCGTCGTCTGAGAAATGTTAAAGAATTCTGATAATAGTGCAATAAAAAGTGCAAATTGTGATATTATTACATACATATATTGTGTCAATAGTTAAAATGTGATATTACCTTATAACTAACATTATAACAATTCGTATAATATAATCGTTTTAAATTATCAAATAATGCCAATTCATAAAGAACTAAAACAATAATAATATAAATAGTAATAAACCATAATAGCATAAAAATGATTCATGAAGAAAATTTCATCCTGTCAAAAAAAACTTGTTCGCAAAAAACAGTAGTCATTTAAATTATAAAAATAAATCATCATACTGTATAATATTATTACATAAATCATTGAATTATATCGCATAGAACTAATTTTTAATTCGTTTTGTTCGATAGAATCTTTAGAATATCTTTGTAAGACTAGTGTAACAAAATCGATAACGACAATAATTAATAAATTAATAATTAAATCTGTAAAAATAAATCTGTATTAACTTAGCTATTAAAATTAGGTACACATTCCTTTATGTATATTAAAATAATATAAACTATTTATTTATCCAACGGAGCGTCATTTTTTAATTTCTAATAATTATGTGTGACCTAAGATAGAGTGACAATGGTAATATGAAATGAAGGAATGAAAACAATAAGGTTTTCAAGAAGCTGACTTTACCTACTTTGGAAACTGTCGTTAAGAATTTCAACTAGTTCAATTCATTTCTATTATTTTTTATAGATTGTAACATTTAACTCATTCTATTCATCACGAAATATCAAAATAGAAAAAATGATCATAGTATATGTATCCCTTCTACTGTAAAATTATTCACTATTTCAATCATTTCGTACTTTATCTAAGTATGATATTTCTTACCCATATACCTTACTATAACTCATTCACGGCTCCTACATGACCTTTATACAAAACTTTATAAAATTTGTCGCTCTAATCTTTGCCCACACATAATCGAAACGGTACAAATGATGTAACACAATGAGAAATCACCTACCTACATACCTAGCCAACTAGAATGCTGTATTTTCTGGTTATGAACACATCACGCTCGTATATTAAATGAACACAAAAACATAATTACAAAAAGAAAATCCTTACCTACATATATCTGTGTACATAATCTATGGCCATCACTGTTACCTCAGCATATATATTTGAATATTTTCAATAAGAATAGTACATCATTTTTCCATATAACTTGAAAATAAAATTGAAATACATTTCACAGTATTATTAGGTACATATATTATTATCTTATTACATTGTTTTTACAATTGTTATATTCTTCATTACTTCGTTAAATTGTAATGCATTATTTAAGTGTTATAATAAAAAAAATACCGAAAGAAAGTGAATTTTTGTTTTTACAAAATTATGTCTATCTCGTCTCTAAATAAAAAAGTAATTTATTATAATTATCTTCACCTATACCGTTTATTTTTATTACAAATAAGCTAAAAGACACAGTAATATAAATTTGAATACTTTCATTAATTTTAAAGTAACGCTTTTTTTTATTAACCGTACAACACAACCATAAATGTTGTAAAACAAAATACCGTGTTCAAAATCAATTGTACGAATTGAGAATAATTGCTGATAATGGTTTCAACATGTTATATAGAAAGCGAAACGAAAAATGTATTATTTAACGCTCCTGTGTTGAGGTTTTGCTACTGGACTGGCCGTAGATGTCAACGGACGGAATCTCACGCCGCTGGCGCCGTAGTAGAGCCTTTGTGTTCTTTGAAAAGTAAGAATGAACTGGCGCCGTACGCTGCTGTATTAAAAATACCGAAAACCTGTAAAGCAAACATATTTAATAATGAATCATAATACATTTAAAAAGCGATATTAACTATTTCCTATTTTAATAAAAATTTCATATCATATTAAAATTAGTATAGCCGTAGCTTACGCCCAATAGTTATTGGGTCGTGTTGCAGTACAATATGAAATGTAATTGATTAGATTGCGTGTTCCATAACTGGGTGGCAACACCTTTTTTACATTACTAACGCGCAACTAATTAATTAGTTGAAAATGAAAGTTAAATGACAGTTAATTAAAAAGTCAGTTAATTAATTAGATTAGTAACAATTTACTAACAAATTAATTTACAACACTAACAGCTATAACAAAAGCATATTGTATGTACTTATTCAGAAATGTATCTATCTATAATTAATAGCGGATATTAGTGTTTCTGCTATTTCTTTGAGTTTAATCAGATCACACCTAAACATATCAGTGTGAAGAGACAGAAATAGTTCGGTGAGCTGTGAAGACCAATCCAGATCAACAGCGATTTCGTTTCGAAATAAGAAAAAAGATACGCTAGGTGTATACCCCTGTTAATCGGGGCTTTCATCAACAAATTTGCTCGAAGGTAGTCCGGTGAAGCTGTTAAGACCTTGCTAGGTCAATAGCGTATTTAGTTCGAGAGAAAAAAAATTCCTCGAAGCTTGCACGTTAGCGCCGGTATCCGTCTTTCATGACTACTACATCTATGACTGAAATACATTTTTTTTAAACCCATACGGGTGGTATACAAGCGACTAATAGTTCACTTGCAGGACAATCTTTATCCAAAAGTGCAATTCCCTGACTCATAATAGCAGATGTTATACTTAATGTGTGTGTGGTGATCGCAATTCAATGCCTCAAATTATAATATCTTATCAACATCTTTGGGTTATTCATTTGTCTCCTCCTGGCTCAAAATCGAACTTTTGTACGAAGGAATTTCTCGGAATTTGAAATATTTAGATACTAATTTGAAATTAATCGGTAATAATACTATGGGTTGAAGATAAAATAAACGTTGTGAAGTAGCTCGAACATTCGAGAAAATAGTGCGCTATAACACCCCGCTTATCAGTTTACATATCTGTGTGCGTGAGCTGTATGCGTCTAGTAGGCCTCGATGCAAAAATTGAACTTTGAAAAATTGAGAGCGCGTCTTTAACTGCCATTGTTTTGCCTGGTCGTATGTTGACATGCCGAATATAAGTACCATATAATTAAGAGCAATCTTCACTCAATAGGTAGTCCGGTGAAGCTGTTAAGACCTTGCTGGCTCAATAGCGTAGTCAGATCGAAAAAAAAAATCGCACAATAGGAAAATATTATAGAGTATAAAGTATATATTGAAATATTCTCTCAGGCAACAGCCCAAGCCGAGGTGTGCTGTACACCCATGAGCAGGTTGTTAAATAAAATCGGCTGAGTGCCACAAGCGTTCGCCTTAGTAGTCCGGTGAAGCTGTAAGACCTTGCTAGGTCAATAGCATAGTGAGATCGAAAAAAAAAGAAATATGTTACTACTTACAGCAGCTGCTACGTTGCTTCCATAACCATATCCAGAGTAACGAGCAGTTGCTGCAAAAAGCACGATGAACGCCAGCAAATACATAAACGCCTCCAATGCCGTACTTATAAGTTCCTGGAGTACCATAAAATAATAATATCAATAGAAATAATAACGACTTATTTTACTCGTATACATCTCACATACCTATAGTTCAAATTAAGAGCTTTAATAAATTTACAAATTTGTCTTAGAATTTCCAAATACCAATAATATCTATGCAACAAACTACCGTTCGCTAGCGTCTTCTCTAATCACTCACTTTAATGTATATTTTGAGTATAAAATATTGTCTCTATTACTCGCTGGTAATTAAGCTATCTATAGTTTATTTATTTACCCATTACAAAAAAAAAACGAATATTTTTTCTTCATTCTCTATATGATACAATAAACACATCCCATGATTTTATGTTAATTTTATTTGAAATCTCAAAAATCATAAAGAAACTACAAGTATTTGGGAAATTATTATGCGAATTACAATAATAAACAATAGTTCTTATCATTTATAGTTTCTACTTCATGTTTCTTCAACTATTAAAGAAAATAAACAATAATATTTCTGGAATAACTTTCACTACAGTTTTACATTATGTTGATGATTTTTAACCCTTTATATTTTCATTCTAAACCATACAATCTCATAACAAGTAATCTTATTTTGAATTTCATTAACAAACATATTTTCCAATCTACTGTACTCAGACCAAAAGCATATTTACAACCTTTTTAAATATTAATAGAATTCTAAATTGAAAGAAAGATGATATACACTTACAGATAAAACCCAATTTATAGGAATTCTGAGAGCTTGTTTGATGCTGAACAGATACACGGCGCTCCACATTATTGTGGTAATGAAACAAGTGACGGCCACAAACACGAACCATGGCGAGTACCAAGGACTTCCCAGCGCCATGCATAATATACCCAGTATCTGAAAAAAAAAGGAAAATTTTATTTATTAAACATTAACTGTTGCCCACCGCTTCATCCGATAATGACAAATCCGATCATAATTTACGGGAATAGTACGAGCGTATACTTCTTTAAAAAGCCGGCAACGCACTTGCAACTCTCCTGGTGTTGATAAGGTCTATGGACTTCGGTCTATATATAAAGCCAGCGACAGAATATGTCTATCTTCAACATTTTTTTTTATTATCAGGGCGGGACAACGTCCGCCGCGCCCGCTAGTGGTAGATAAAGATATAACGATACATACATCGTTACATAAACTTATTAAATGTCAATTTATGCAAATGACATACAGTAGTATTTTTCATACTATTTCTTGACACGACCCCTTTAGTATGAAGAAATATTTTGCGACCCCCCCCCCTTCCCGCCGCCCCTCTACGTGTGACCGTTACGTTCAATACGTAATAATATCGAATAAATCGTAAATTTTTATTTTTCGTTTATTTAATATAAACGATTATTGTCCTTAAGCATTTTTCTTAATAAATCTTTAAAACTTTGTTTTTTTTACTGCAGTAGCTTTCCCAGCCTTTTGCAACTCCGTTACAGAACTTCGCTTCGCGAACCCCCAGGGGTCGCGACTCAAACTTTGAAAAACACTGACATACAGAATATCTAATTACAATGCAACGAACCTATTAAATAATGTATTCTGTAATAAATAGCAATCTCACATTTTTAGACTAATCCTGCGACCTGTTTGAAATAACTTGTTTGTATATTGGCGCCAAAATACAGTTCAGTATGTATGCTCACTGGAAGTAACAGTTAAGTTTATCAGTTGATCAGTGAATTTGCGGTTGCTTATCTAAAAGAGATGACTCAGTTTTCTACGAAAGAAATTTTGCCAGTGCTGAAAGACAGTTTACAGTTATTTAACAGTTTGTAAATTAAAAACATTATAAGAATCTTTCTAAAAGTATTGACAAAAGTAACATATTAAACAAAACTAGACAAATATAATATAATAATGAGAAAGTTGTACTATATTTAGACGAAACCGTCATTAGTTATATTTTTTTTCGACATTTATTACCTAAGTTAGAAATATATTTTCCTCTTTTCAGCTTACAACCAGATTTTTTTTTAAATATACTTTATGTTTTGATCCTAGATAGGCGATGTGGTTTCAAGATTGTAAACACGCTTAACAAAAAGGGAACTGGCTCGGAAGTACAGCTGCCGGATCACACAACTTGGTGCTTGCAGAAAGAGGGTAGACAATGGAAGGAAACTTGAGTGTGAATTTTTTTTTAAACATAAGAGGCAAACGAGCAGGTGGGTCACCTGATGTTACGTGATCACCACCGTCCATAGACACTTGCAACACCAGGGGAGTGGCAAGTGCGTTGCCAGTGGGGAGGAGGGGGGGAGGAATAGAAGAGGAGAGAGAGAGAAGGTGAGGAGAGGTGGGCCTTCAGCGCTCTCACTGATCGAACGAAACGCAACAGTACAAATATTGTTACTTCACATCGATTTTCTGTGAGAAGGTGGTACTACCCCAGACGGACCCATTCATACTAAAGCCAGTAATAGCTTCAGCGTGGCTCTGGGGCGGCAGCTAGCCAGTCGGACGTAGACAAAACCCTATGACTATGTAAAATAAAATAATGTAAATTTTTGTTCAGTTTCTTTAATTTATTGACTTTTAAGGATTTCTATAAAGAAGTAACATATTCTTATTAAAAAGACGGAAAGGACGACATGTAGATAGATATAAATAGATAATACATAGATAAACCGAAAAGCCAAGAGCAGATGAGGCGACTACGTACGACAGCGCTCTGATAAATTCAGTCCTGCTAAACATAGGTGTTAAGATTACGGTTCATATTTTAAATCAATATATACTTATATTTTCAGAAACTATATTCAACATTTGCTTAGAAGTACTTATCGTACTTTATGCTAGTTAAATGTTTTTGTATTGTTTGTTTTTACTTTTACACGCGTAACAAATCATAATATTATGCTGGAAGCGCTAGTACAGGCTCGAAGATTGTTAAATTATTACCAAATACCCGATATACACACATATTTGAAAAATAAAATAGATATAAAACCAGCAATATAACTAAAATTCCATCCTGAACGTAAATCGAAATAAATTATGTATCAACGCTACACAAAACTTCCTCTTTTATAATAATCTAATCATATATAATCTTATCATTACCATTTTATTATCAACTAGCCTCTGCCCGCGACTTCGTTCGCGTGGAATAGATACTTTGGGCTAACGCTAACACGCAACGGAAGCTCTCGAGAGAAAAAAAACTCGATTTTTAAACATTCTTTATTGGCGCTCTGCTCCTATTGGTCTTAGCGTGATGATATATTGCTTATAACCATCCTCGATAAAGGAGCTATATAACATTAAAAGAATTTTTCAAATCGGACCTGTAGTTACTGAGATTACCCCCTACAACATCACAAAGTCACAACGTCACAAACTTTACCTCTTTATAATATTAGTATAGATTATTTCTCTTAAATAAATCAACTGTTTAAAGTGAACTCAAGTAAATTATAACATTGTTGTCACGGTTTTTATTTATAGACCGCAATGTCATCACAGTTTTTGTGATACTTTGAAACAATAATAGTCTTGTGTTGTCTACATATAACAGTCTCGCTGAGTAATAATCATAAAAGATAAAAATACACGATAGTCGATCGTAAACTTTGTTGTAGAGAAACTAGCGGTTCTGATACCACTACACAACGGTGTCGAGTAAATATGAAGCACTACCGTTTGTACAGTGACGAGCTTGAGTCTCGAACGTCAACTCACCTCACCCATCACCAGAAACCGGTTCCCTATCGCTAACAACCCACCTCGGTACGCTGTAGCAATCATCGCTAACAGGTGTTATTTGTAGAAATTCCTAGCGATCGTTGAATTATTTTATGAAAATACTGTCGGTAACATAAGTAATTAGATAATCCACTGTCTTTGCTTTAAATACCATTTACTTTAGTGTCAGTACACATACACTGTACCAGTACAGTAATGAAATCATAGAGTTGCCTGTTATTTATACTAATATTATGAAGGGGTAATGTTTGTGATTTTGTGACGTTGTAGGAGGTAATCTTAGGACCTACTGGTGCGATTTGAAAAATTCTTTCAGTGTTATATAGCTTATTTATCAAGGAAGGTTATAGGCTATATAGATCATCATGCTAAGACCAATAGGAACGGAGGATCAATGAAGAATGTTTCAATATAGGGATTTATTTCCTTCTTGAGAGCTGTCGTTGCGTGTTAAGCGTTAGCTCAAAGTAACTATTTCACGCGGACAAAGTCGCGCGCAGGGGCTAGTTGTGAAGCAAAATTAGTATAGAAATCCCCAGGTGATCAAACGGGGCCATAAATGTGTGCCACGGGGCACGTGCACAGTTCCACATATTATAGAGAAAGTGCGTCGGGTGCGACGCGAAGACGCGGCGCGGCGCTCGAATCGTCCCGTCGTATCGCCGTGCGTGCGTGTTGTGTGTTGTGTATGGGACGCGACCGCCATTCCGAGTTCATCAATGGTTTCACAGTCCATCATTGTTTTTACACGTTATAGTCTCGCTCTGAATACCTATACGTGACCGGATATCTGACTCAATAGAACACAGAAGTAGCACCTAAGCACATGTACATAAATTTAAGGAGTTTGCATCAAACCTACTGTGTTTGATTATTTAAAAAATGATAAAAGTTATATAAATGCAACGTGATTTTATTACTTATGTGGAGTTCTGGTCATACTTTCATACCAGAAAAGCGACATAGGTACAAAAATCGTTTGGTTTCAAATGTACTCATTGATATAGTGTCTTTTGATATATTTATTTACTCTGAATTATTTTTTCTCAACCTAGTTACGCTGTTGACCTAGCAAGTTCTTAACAGCTTCACCGGACTACAATATTTACTTTGGAATTTGAACGCGTTCAATATATAAGCGACATAAAATTTGCCTTATGTGCGAATGAAAATGTAAATAAATTCCCGAATCAACTGATTTATGAGAATAAAACGGAAAGATTAATGATCGTTGGAATAATAAGATAAACTCGAAAACGACGCGAATCCTCGAAAGGTACTATAAGAGTATTAGATTAAAGAGCACAAATATATGTAAATATTATATAAAAAAGTATTACTTGTAGTGCTGTAACTTGTAGTACTTTCGAAAATATTTTTACTAATAACAGACGAGTTTTTGTATGGAATAATAAATTAATGTAAAATTGTCATACACTTCTGGTTGGCTTAACATTTGAACTTCCTCTTAATAAACTTTTTCTTATGAATAATGTATTATGTTATATCAACAAAAAGTAGTGCTTCATAATTTATATAACGTATCATATCAGTTTTTAAAAGATTAGAATTAACTGTAAAGATATCGATTAGTAATTTCTATCGTGCTTAGTCTAACGCCCATCAGTTACTTATAATATACAAGTAATACAATGCGCAATTGACCTTCAAACGTAAAACTACCGTGGAGGCTAATTAATTTCATCGACCGCTAAAACCAACGGTAAGCCTGTTTTAAATTAATGCAATAGCTATATAGACTATATATACAATAAGAATGTAAATCTAATGTGTAAACGAGTAACGTGTAAATCGGTAATTTTTAGATTTTTCATACATTTAAATCAGTTTTAGAAATATCTCCTTGTCTGTTTGTATTGATATGACATCACTGCTAAAATACTGCGTTCATTGTAAAACCTGTTCAAGGAAATCATAAAGCATATCTTCGCGTACCATTATATCTTTGTTTTACTAAGATCTGTTCAGTCTATCAAAAGTTATTGTACGTTTCATGACAACGCGACTTAAGTACAAGAGAAAAATAAATAGTAAATGGATTAACTACATTTAAATGACTTTATTAATCGCTGTTTTTTTACATAAGGTTTCACGCGGACGAAGTCACGGGCACAACTAGTTAAAGATAAAATCATACGAACTTCTATCACTTGTACTTCACTTTATAATCAAACCAATGTGTTTTTATTTTCGAGAAAGAGATATTGTTTTGAGGTTAATTAAAAATCAGTGAAAGTAGCTTCCTTAATATGCTGTTAAATATTTTGAAATAAACATTTCTGTTAGTGGCTCTTATTTTAGACAGAACAATATTTTTATAATTTCTAAAATAAATTAAAATCGCCATACAACATATACTTTCGAAATATGGCAAAATGGACGCAGCACCTTTTTATAGTCCCCGATATAATTCCAATTTATTTCTTAATAATCCTCATGCTACTTTCTTATTGTTCGCCTCAATAGTTCGGTGAAGCTGTAAAGACCTATCCAGGTCAACGGCGTTTTCATTTGGAAAAAAAAAATCCTTATTGCTTATGTGTACGTACGCCTAAGAGTTGGTTTTATCGTACAGTTTATGACGTGAAACTTAGACAATCCGTTAAATATCTTACTAACATACATGTAAAAATTAAATCGCAATCGTCAAACACTTATTAAGCATGAAAATGGATAAGGTATTCGATTCGATGCAACAAGTCAATAGTTGCGAAGTGAAAATACAATCTAGTACCAGTATTTGGGTCATTAAGTGGTAGTTACGTACAGCGGTGCCTTGCCCAAACTAGATACCGCCTGGTTCAACAACCACAGTTCCACACAAGCTATGTATATGTACTACATTTCCTTTGTATTCTTCTGTTGTTTTTAGTTGCAATTGAATATTTCATGTTTATAATCTATTATACTAATATTATAAGAGTTTAAGTTTGTGAATTTGTGACGTCGTGAGTTTGTCACGTTGTAGGGGGTAATTTTGGTAACTATTGGTCCAATTTGAAAAATTCTTTCAGTGTTATATAGCTCATTTATCGAGGATGATTATAGGCTATTTATCATCACGCTAAGACTAATAGGAGCGGAGCACCGATAAAGAATGTTTCAAAATCAGAGTTCTTTCCTCTTGAGAGCTTCCGCTGCGTGTTAGCATTAGAACAAAGTAAATATTTCACGCGAACGAAGTCGCAGACAGAGGCTAGTTTACCTTATATTTCTTTGTAGATATTATAGGTTTGATTTACTAAGTACTATTATTGTATCTAATGTAATGTTTAAAACATTTAAACACACAAAACTGTATTCTTATACAAAGTGTTCATTGGCAACGGTAGCTACAATATGCAAGTATGGGAAACTATTTTTTCTCACACCTTTGTTGAAATACTTTGACCGTGACTACTCAGAAATAATATATTTTGTTTTCTTTACTCTTTTATCAAATGTAAAAACTTGCCAATCTTCTCAAACTTCATAAAGCGCCTCATTCGTGCTCGCACGCGCTCCCAAAATGACGCAATCGTCAAATCTAGTTTGACATCAATTAAAACAAAATACCTACAAATCCAGTCGCCTAGTTTCATATGAATGATATTTTAGACGGTTAAGAACCTAAATTCTTGATCTCAATATATATTTCAATATGGCTTCATTTGTATAGTGATTTTATAAAATTATTACATGGCACAGAAATAATGACCTCATACAATCCAATAATAATTGGTACAATGCTACAAACACTTAACAAGTCGAATGAAAACCATTTCCTATTAAGTTTAATACAATGCAGTTATGGGCTTACGTTATCAGAGTTATGGGAACCATGGTTCAGAGCGGCAAGCTACGACGGGCGACAAACCGCAGTTTTGCAAACGACCGAAGCAGAAAACTAAAATGTAAGTGACCTTTCCATCTGGACATCATTTTTTTAGTGTTTATAAATATAAATATTTTCACTATTTTTATTATAACACAATAACCGGTCCCTTATTTTTTTTCTTGATTTCTTTGACAGCAAAATTTGCCAACCAAGGACGCCGCCACATCTTTAAATACACATACATTATCTCTTGAACCTGTTTTTTTTAAATATCTCAAAATATATATATATATATGTTATTTACCTTATACAAAAATCACTAACAATTCTTCCTTGTGACATATTACTATTGCTACCTTAATTTAGATGTGTCTGATATCCCACAACCACATCTAAAATAAAAAAGCACTACTGAGGTTGAATTTATTTTGGTAATTCCACAGTCAATCATGCTTTCCATAATTTTATCACAAATTTTGGTACTTGCGTCCTAACGCCTCCTCAATGTCTGTCTTTGTATGCGTTTTAGTTTCGCAAGTCTTTTTTTATCAGGGAAAATCCATTATGGTGAGAGAATTCGGGGTGTGAATGGATTATGTCCGATCCGCACGGACTAAAGTCCATGGTGTACCGTCTGCATTGTTTCTAAAGTCTAAGATATTCTAACCGAACCGAAACGGAAGAATTGGAGAATTTAGAAAAATAAATAGTGCACCTCTTCAGATACACGGCAAGATATCAATCACAGGGCTCCGAATTAGATGTCAATTGTTTGCACTTGGCCCACTTCAGTTGAGGTGGAGTTAATAAGTAAGTAGGTACAGAAATTATCTAAATGTTATTCGTAGTATTTATTAACTGGTTGATAATACTACTAAAACAACATTTGTCTCACACTTACTAATATATGCCTTATAATAGTTAAAATCCAAATAAGATGAACTGAAATGAACGTACGGAAGGGGAAGAAATGTATAATCTCAATTATAATGGGATTTCTAATAAAGATAACTCCAATACCAGGAACCTTGGTTTTGAAACCTTGCAACAGGAGTTCAACGCTGCAAAATATCAAAAAAATACTTCATACAAACAATGGTATGTTTTGTAATAAGTACTCAAAGCAAGTTGTTTTACTAATGTTAATTACGTAATGAGTAATCTCTTCATAAATTTATATTTCACGGAAATAGGGCTAAATTTAAAAGTACCGTATTTTTATTACCATTTATTTTGTAACACAATGCAATGCATGCAGTTGGTGAAATAACGTTACGCTTCGACGGTGCTCGTAGTGTAGGTAGGGTCTACACACCTTTGCATTGCACATAATTTATTCATTAATTTGATAACAACTAGTTTTGTTAAAGTATGTATAAATACTTGTAATGTATTCTTACAATTGATAGCTGGGGCATTTCACGTGAAGCAGACAACGAAAAAAGGTAAGTTTCTGAAATTCGTTCCTATTTAGCCTAATTAGACTTCTAGTAGGTATGAATGTGAATGCATAATTATTCTTTTTTATCATGTTTATTTGTCAAGTTATGGGCTTCTAAAGAACAGTCACATCTGAAATTTAGATTTTTTTGGAATTAGTTTTTCTAATCGAACAAATTTACAATAAAATATTAAACGCTGCAATTTGCATAGAAGAATAACTGCTCTTTTTGAAAATAAAATAAAATTTGAAAAAAACTTTAAAATTAATGTTTATTTATAACCGGAAGTAAATTTTTCAAAACGAAATTTAACTAACTTGGGGTTTTTTTTATTATTTTTAATCTTTTTACTTCAAAACGTAGCTTAAAATACATATTGTAACAACCGGAAGCACATCTATCGCGCCACGGTACTGCCGCCGGAAATAATAGTACAGTAGTAGTCAAATGCCTAGTGCTGCCGCCGGAAGTGTTTGCCATAGCCAAGCCAAGCCATGCAACTACCTCACCCGCCAGTAGCGCCATCTAGCCAAGCCTTAGCCACGCCTTACGGTGGGGTAGGGGCAGCCAGCCATAAAAGGCCGTGCGTGCGTCGACTCGAGGCAGTGTTGCACTATATTTACGCGCGGTAGTTCTAGCCGTCTGTGTATTGATTTAGAAGTGGTCATAATGAATAAATGACGTGCTTATATACAAAGTGATATTTAATTTTATGTGTTCTTGCACGTGATTATGGTATTTAAGTGTTGTACTTATGGACAAAGTGACGTTTAATTCTACGCGTTCTTACAATCAGAAGTGGGATAATAAAACCCAACTACGATGAAAAGCTATTACGCATCAGTTTACGCATTGTCTACTCGTTCCCGGCCTTGTGACTGGGACATGGAGTCCTCTACCAGTACGCCAGAACCTGTTGACAGCGCCCACGAATAAGACTGAGGCCGTGACTAAGCGACTATGGCCAACCCGTTTCGTTCCCGGCCTTGTGACTGGGACATGGAGTCCTCCACCAGTACGCCAGAACCTGTTGACAGCGCCCACGAATCTGATGAGAATGAAGAGAAGCCTTGGAAAAA
>JACEII010000039.1:3749939-3779636 GCA_014332785.1 Antheraea mylitta
GTTTCCTCCACCAAGCTACTAAATTTTCTTATATTGCCCAACAGTTCTTCACGTTCTGCTCGCAATTTTGTATTTGTATATAAGTGCACACCTATTACTCCTAGATATTACTAAAATTCAATACTAAAATTCAATACTACTTTTAAATCATTTATTAAAACCATCATTTAATATTAAACCAATAGGAGTAATAAGAGTCAGGTAACTTATAATGTTCGTAAAAGCGGCTTTTCATATTAATTTAAAGAATGTATCTTATACACTCGACAGGTAAACTGTTTATTGTTTACAGATAGATAGATATATCTAGATGTAAGACTTTTAATTTTAATTTGTCAAACTGACGCTATATATCTAGTATCTAGATATAGTTACCGATATGATTGTGTCTTATTAAATTAGGTAGATATCGACCGAGTGAAATGATGAGAAAAAGACATGTCTTACCGGTGCGGAACCGGTACCACCATATGTCGAAGACGTGGCTTGCACCGCACCGCACGCCCCCTTCGATGGCGCCCACCTCCGCCACATGTTGACACTACTACTTTCATTTTGTTGCCAACTTTCACCTGATGTCGCTCTCAAATAAAAACTACGAATGCAAAATTTTAAATGACTACTAATTTCGGCATGATTGAGAAACATCGTGAAAAGGTGTTATGTAGAAAATAGTGAAATGTTAACAGCTAAATCTAGTTAATTATCATTATTTTTTTGCAGATGACTTTGAAATATTACATAGAAGCCAAACGCAATTACTAAATAATTGACCACTTTCTATAAATATTGGCGAAATCGAGGTTACATGTTTCCACTTAAGTAGGTACTAAACACAGGTAATAAATTCAGCCTGACAAAAGCCTATAAATAATTCAGAACCAAAAAAATTATAAGTTTAACAATGCATGATTAGTAGATAATATATTTCATTTAAAATATTTTAACGTGCTAAACCCTGGCAATATTTTGATCACAAATAAACTTTGTTTTTCTTATATTAATATAATTTATTGTTTTATTAAAGGAAACTAATATATTTTCATGTTCATACGCAATTAAATTAATAGCAATACAGTAATACCATTTAAAACTTAAATCAGTACCTTCGATAAAACATCTCAGTAAAGACATTTATGCAAAATTACAGTTCGTCATCGTGTTACTCCACAGATATACATAGCATTATTACGTCACCATCACGAAGCGAGAATAATATATAAAATGATTTCATTTAACACTGACGGTTCAAAATAACCTTAATAGGTGGTAAAAATTATTCCTTTTTGTACAAATTTACTTTACACATTTCGTACGTTTAAATGTAAATTTAGTTAAGTTGCAAAATAGGAAGTCATTGCAAGGTCGCACGAATGTAACATTACCCTGTCAACTGATTTATTCTATTTTCGATATATTTTTTAAAGGCAGACACATCTTATGATACTACAAATCTGAATTATTTGTAGTGTTCTATTAATCTATTTATTTACTTTAAAAGAGTAACACAACACACAAGAGTAACATGTCATTTTTTTTTCGAAATGAAAACGCTAATGAACTGGAATGGTCTTTACAGCTTCACCGAACCATAAAGTAACATATCACAACAAACGTAAAGGTTTAACAACTAACGAGCTGATAACAACACTGAATGTAATAAACATCAGATACAAAAAAAGTAATCATATTTATAAATGACACTTGAGAAAAATAACGTACCTATCTAATCTTTTGAACCAAAAATATATAAAGAATTTACAAGAAAAATAAGTATGTATTTTACATATTTATGATTTTAATCTCCTTGAATATATTTTTGTGATTTTAGGACATGTTAATAATTTAGTTGTCGTTGAAAGTTTTATAACTACTTTTACAATATTGGATAACAAGTTTACTTTAAAATAAATTAATAATTCAATTTTTCAAACAATCAGTGAAAACAAAGTTTGCGGGCTTAGTGAGTCAATATATATAATAGTTTTTAAAGATCTCATGTAAGTATTGTCATATGCTTTATTTTTACGTATTATTTTTCTTAAGACAGTGAAATAATCAAAACCTGTAAAGAAATATTTTTTTTTACCTACGGGAGAATAATTTTTATTTAATTAAGTATATAGACTATTATATAAACAACATACGTTTACAATTCCAAATAAATTTCGAAATTAGTTTAATAGATCCAATACCTTCGAAATCCTGTATCAGTTATGATTATTTAGATTTGTCCTACAAAAGAGCCACCTTTATTATACGTGAAGACTAATAATACACATTAACCAATGTATGTCAAGAAATTGACTTCATCTTGTCTTGATGTGGACTCACCCGTTTCATTTACACTTTGCAGACTATGCGCTAGGCCATAAGGTCTTATTTACCTTAAGGCGGAACATACGAACTACCCGAAACATACTCGAATACAATGTTACAGACTCCATAATTACCCTAATTATTCTTTATCAAGAATTGAGCACCACAAATTTTAATTGTGTCACTAAAATTAGTATTAAAATACAAAGCCTGGTTTTAACATGCTAATAAATAAATCTCAATAAATTATTAAAACAAACAATGCTTAAACGTCTAACAGATATATTGCATACGTGTGATTTATAGTGTAAGGTATAATAATTGTAATTATGGAACAAACACCGTGGACTGACGAAGACCCTAGTCGATAATGAACAATTAAAGGAGGTCGTCGAAGAGGATCCATCGCTAACCACGTCATTGTTAGCAGTAGGTTTGAATGAGAATTGTAATTCACTTGAAAGAAATTGAAAAAGTGAAAGAGCTTCATTAATGGACCTTAATGTATTGACTGAAACACACTAACAAACACGCATTGAGTTCTGCGTTACTCTGGCCAACTGTTACAATAATGAGGAAATTTTGAATTTTTCGAGACTTGTGACGAAAAACTGATTCTTTACGATAATCGAACCTCCTCATCACAGTAGTTGAACCCATGAGAACAACTAAATGCTGTACCAAACGAAAGATGACTTAGAAATAAGTACTCACTCAGCGTGTTGTGGTGTACCAGTGCTGTGTCATAAACTACAGCTTCCGACATTTACAACACACCTGAATTGTCAATAATTGAAGACCATGATGGAAAACTAGCCATACTTTTTTTCTATTTTACTTTTTCCGTATAAAACGCTAATCGCATAAATAAGAAATATTAAATAATAGTAAGGAATTATTCCAATATTTTTGAAAATGTCTGTCTTATGTCTCATTCACTCACTCATTTTGTTATATGAAAAATTCAATCCAAATTTCCAGTCTTCAGTGCCATTTTTTAAACATTTTATGTTCTGAAGTGACGCGCATACATTCAGCAATTTATTTTTATATACACAGATAAGTATCAAGCAGTGAAAAGAATATGAACAACATTAATATTATCGATCAACGTCGCGACGGTTATCGGTCGCATGTAGTCAGGCACTCCACCTACTTCAACCTTGCAAAGGTCACACGAATTATTACCATCTGCATAGGCATGTTGACCACTATTTAACGCACAGGATATCCTTGTTTAATATATGTAAATTTGTGATATATTAATATTCTATTTATGAATCATAAAAAAGGATTACAAGGTCAAAATTTATTTTCGTCAAAACCGTGGAAATCTTCTAAAGATATCCACGTTTGTTATCCAGTTCTACATTTATTCTTGTTGTTATTTCTTTCCGATATGGGCTCTTATGTAGGCAATTTTGTCAATGTTAAGTGTGACAGATGCACGATATAAACTTTATGCCAAATATTCAGTGTAACAACATGGAATAATCTAAAATAGCAACATATCAACATAGATAAATCACCAAAAGAGGATAGGTTATACTGTATTGTGAGTGGCACAGAGCCTATTTATAAAAATATATTGGAAATAATATCCATAGAATAATTATATGGATATAAACCTAAATAATATTACAGTTTAATAATATTACGATAAATAAAGACAGTAAATGTTTATTCTTGTTATTATTTAATATGGCGAGTTGTCGAAAAGAGGTATGACAAGTTATTAATAAGACTGGCAAGTAGCTAACAATGATAACGTTCTTTACTTGTAGTAAACGCAAACAATTAGAATGTATATTGCATAATATATATGTAGGTTTTTTTTGGCGGGATTTCAGTCTGTCATGTAGTGGATTTTATATTTTATTCATAATCTTGTGTTTCTTGACTCTATATTGTGTAAAGTTGGTGGTGTTTTATGTAATATGGTTAGTTTATTGTGCATAAGTGAAGTGAATGTAAAATAATACCACGGAGCATGAAATTCTGAGGTGCCACAAAAACTCCCTGGAGGGTTCTAACAAGAGATCCACCATCTTGTTAGAATATTGATTGACACGACGCTTGATATTGTAATGATCGTACGACGCCTGTGATATTATTGATTACTCGACAATGGCAGTAATAATCTGAAAGATTGATTGCCAAAAATAAAGTTAAAAAATATATATATATATATATGTACATGTGAAATAATTAGAGTTTTATAATTAACGAGCTTGCATTAGCAACGTTGGCTAGGCTATGCTAAATAAACAAAAATTATTCTTACACGTCATAGAAAACTTTCATTTTCTATTTTATAAAATGTAAATTTAAATATGTATTCTTTACATACTTGCAAAATACATTAAAGTAAAGCTTTCTATTTTTATAAAAAGTTGATTTTTGTAACCATTGTGGATAATTTTATAGAAATAATTTATCTGATTACGTACATCTTCGATTTTAAATATAAACTCTTGTGATTCTAACTTCAAAAATGTAGAAAGTATTAACCAAATGCTTTCCCTTATATGACAATCGTAAGACGAAACGCAGCAAGACGTTTGAAAAATGTCTACCTAGAATCTATCGCTGTTATACAGAGCCAGAACTGTTATTGACTGGGCACAGGAAATAAGTGCAACTTGGACTCAGAATACCTTTATAATGTAAACGAAAACATATTTTCGTATTCCCCCGGCTGCCACCTCGAAAAGTAGACTATTTTCTTCAAGGCTATTATGAGGAGTGGCTATACATAATATACCCATGTTTTTCTTTTTTTTTACATTCGTCAAGTTTGTTTGCTGGATATCTGATAACATCGAATTTATTATCACTGCTGTATCGTAAACGTGATTGTATGGTAGATAATTGTTGTTCCAAATGCAATCCAGGAATAAAATAGAGAAATTCATTTGAATGATCTAAAGCCGACCGCAATTATGTTTAAGCGGTGATTTTAAGAGTTTAAATGCTAGTAACCTTATCACTAGAAAAATCAAATAGCTCAAATACGAATTCTGTACCCCTTATGTTGTCACCTTTTTAAAAACTAATGTAACAGAATGATGATGATTCACCTTTTTATTAATTTTCCATGTTTTGATGTTCCTAACTTCATATACCACGACAATTTACATGTTGTTTAAACCCTTTTTTATTCTACAAATAAAAAATTACAAAAACTGAATGCTCTAAAACTTATTATATCTCTACAAAGAGACCTGTTATCCTGTCCTAGCCGGTTTTTGTTTACTTTCAACTTTATCTATATTTTCAAACACGATGAATGTATTCTTACACCGATATGTCATACTGTCATGCATCATATGTTAATTATGAAATCATCTCAATTAATCTAATTGAGGATGAACCTTAAGTAGACACCGGAATGATGTGGGAGGATATTAGGTCCTGCCTTGTTAATTTATATACCCTGCTATGAGCTTTTAAATGTAACTACAGAATTTGATCTTTGTGAGATGTTCTTACCTATATGAATAACTAAAGATGCTAAAATATTATGTAGTAGAATAGGCAAGCGAAATTGCGAAACCGCGCATATAACAACTATATACTGCACAATTAGACAGTAATTGTAAACACGGTTATACTTTTTCTAAACTAAGAACAGATATTAATTCATATTTAAATTGGATATTATATTGAAATCCCTAAATATTTTCTCCAAATCGAAGAAAACAACATTAATATTATCTATGTCGTCCTGTCACGTAGCTAGAAGAGACGCGTTAAAAAGAAACAACATGAGACGCTATTCGTATGTGGCACACGATGTCTGCTCCGATTTATTATTCTAGATTTTACATTTATTTTGATGTCAAAGACATTAAATCGAGAAGAGAATCTAACAAACATTAAATACGAATCATAGATAAAGCTACCCATTCATTGTATATGTAAAAATAAAGAATCTTAGAAACATTTAATATTAATATGTTGAATATATAAAACTTTCATTATATGGGTTATGGCAATACTAGTGAAACACTGGGAACGGATTAGGAAGGTTGGTTGCCTCGATTGGTGATATCAACATGTATGTAGGCAGGCAGTCATGAAATGTGTAGCGTAGGCGAACCATGACCACACAATCACTAAAATATAATTAATTTCAATACACAATCCACTGTTCTACTTGACAAAAATAACACTTCCAAGTAATTGTTATATCGCCGTTTCCTGCGATAAAAACACTATTTGCACTGATAAAGGTTCTTTTTTGTGAGCTCAATATAATTACTAAATTGCATTTACAAATTTATATGAAACTGTATGATCGAATGATTTGAACAACAGAATTGGATTCAATGGCCCTAGGTTCAAACAGTAATGTCCAATAAAGTTTTCGAATTTGCGTGCATTTTGTAATTTAATTTGTTGACATTATCGGTTGACGGTAAATGAGAATACAGTGAGGAAACGTCAGCCTGAGAAATTTTCTTCGAGTGCAACCATATGTGGGAAAAATATAGAGTTGATTTCTCCGTCTTTGAAATTAACAACATAGGTTGGTACGAATATTATCTCTCAGAAAGAGGCTTACTACTGGGGATTTTTATAGGATGACGTTGTTATTATTTTTATGATAATCTGATAATAGTAAAATTTTGTGGAGTAAAATCGCCGAACACCGAGTTGTAAGATGATAAGCACCACGGTCACGTGTCTTGCATACTTCATGGCTAGTCACTAGGTAGTTAAGTATACTGCCTAATCGCTAAACGCCACGCACTGAAGAAAGTTACACTAATGCGATTTTTATGTTGCGTACCGGTGATAGCCACATACCTATTCTTATATCAACTTAGACGGTCTGAATGTATATTGTTCTGAAGGATGTACCAAATCTAAACGAGAGTAAGTATATCTTAGGTCTCTCCGTCACATCTATTTTAATAATAACTAATATACGGTTATTTTTGTCTTAAATCCTTTTCTGTAGCTATATGTCACACATTTACATTTGTACGAACGAAAGAATAAGAACAATTGTCAAGACTATAAAGATGAAAATTTAATTAATCTCTTGCTACTTCGTACAATTTACAGATGACGTAATACACACCCATGACGAAGAATTAACAATAGTGTAATTAACTTAATAGTTTTAAAAAGATAAGTCTGTAACATAAAAGTAACATACAAATATTCAGTTAGCATCAATATTATTAAACTTTTAAAGTATCAACGAGCTCATAACTAAAAGGAAAATGAATATTTAAAACTCCTCTTCATAAAAAAAGGATAAACTGAGACTGTTCTTAGTGTGACCTCATTAGTACTATACATGTACAAACATATTCGGCACACAAATTACTCAAGAATACAACAACTAAGTATTGGTCCGTGTAACTATTACATTATACCATTGTATTGCGCCGTATCTCTACTACCAGTTTTACATGACCTACCAGTAATGTTTCAAATCTTGTTATTTCACATTCCACTTAATCGATATCAACGAGATTTCCGTTCTAAACAATCACGAAGCCTAACAATTTTGTACCTCCACATCAACTAGTGTTAAGTCAAAATATGCTGTTCAGACCGATTTTACGACTAATAAGACTGGTTTTTTATGTTTTAATCGACAGCAAATATGTATGTATATATATATTTTTTTTACTTTAATTAACGTCAGGAGTATCTTAATTTTTTTATTACGAGAAAAAACTTACTAATTCGATGATTTTTAACAATCCAGGTGGAGTTTTAAAATAGTTAACATCGATTTTGAACCAGTCGAGCGGACGTCCTTGCTGAGGCGGTGGAGCGTTTGCCGGTTTGGTGTTATCCACAGTCACCACCGTCTCGGGTGCCATCATTCTTTGAAGTAGGCTGTTATAGTAAAAAAGAGTAAGGGTACATAAACACTATCACTACAAACTTTAGCACTGTGTGAACGCAACACACTTCGCGACCGTACACGTCAGTTCGGCGACAGCGAGCGTAGTATAGGTAGTACAGCGCGCAACTGTCGAATCCAAACGAAACAGAGTGGCGGCCGCGCCAGCCTGGCGGGGAACAATAATGGTGGTGACGCTCACATTGATGACTTTAGCTAGCGCGCCGCCTCGCCTGCCCGACATACCGCGGCCGCACCTAGTTTGTGCGATGAAAATTTATGTACACTATTTAGTGAACTTGTGTACACAATTAGGAATTTATTACTACAACATTTTCAATTATTGTTAGTTTATGTTAAATTACATGAATAGATAGTTATTAGCTTCGTAATTTACACATATATGGCATGCATTTAGTTCTGAGAAATACATTACGAAATAAACATGCTATATGTATTTTATAGCTTAGAATCGATGATGGCGAATAATGTTGAGCCTGAACGCGCCGCTATACTGGATGTAACTTCGAACCATACAAACCTCAGTCTTCAGTGAAGAAAAATGTGTTGAAACTATGGTTGCACTTGCTTTGGTGTAAGCAAGGTGTCTAAATCACAATACCGCCACATCCTTTACCCCATTTTCTCGACAGGTATATAACTTTCGTCAACTAACTTTTGAAGTTTATTTTATTTTGTAGCAGGACAAAGTGACTGCAGTGTACTTTACGATAAGCATGGTATAATGCAAAAACAACGACGATATACAATCCGTTGGTGTCCGCACCACCATCATGCTGAACTACATTGCAATAGTTCTGACCTCTAACCCGTTCCCTAAAGATATTTCATCCTTTTCTACTGTGTATTTTTAATCCCTATAATTCATATATTCACAACGGAGACGATATCACTCCCCAGTGGGCGCTGGAGCCTTTTATTGGGATTTTTTATTTCATCGAGATATAAACGGGGGGCGCTAAGGCCGTCAGTAAGGTAGATAGAGTACGCAGTAATGAAATAAATAAAATCATTAGCGTGTGTAATTTTTATTTTTGGATTTTTGTCCTGTGATTAGGTGATTTTCTACGTCATACTTTCCACCAGTCACAAGTCATCGTTCGGAATTTATATCCAAATTAAAAACAATTAGGTATATAATTATTTAAAAAAAAATAGTGATTAATAAATAAGAGCTTAATTTGGATACTAGATTCTGTACGCAAATTGCTACAAATGTTGTGTTATGAAAATCATGAGTAATAAAAGTACCACAAATATACAAACCCGATACAGCTATTTATATAATTATCTGTGCCGAGGGTGAATCGATCAGTCATTTGTCCAATAGCTGACCGAGCTCACTACGGGTACGCGACCCCGGACTGCTCTAGCTGCTAGTGTCACATTCCTCTACTTTCCGTGACAGTAGTATCCTTATCCTTTTTCCTTTTCATAAACCCCGCCTTGTTGGGCTTACAGGAAAACAGCGTCCCAACCTGCTAGTCCTTTATAAACGCTGTTATTCACAATCATCAGACACCATCATGTAGATTCTAAATAGAAGGAAAACTGATAGTAAACCCGGAACGGTGCCTCCGCTTAAGCATGAGCTAGGTACCTGCGACCAAACCAGCACCACATGTACTGACTTGTCTCTCCTGTGGGCCCTGCTGGGGAGGAGGAGAGGGTGGCACGGGTACTGGGCAAGCTCGTGTTGCCATAAAGTCGTCTGTCCCGGGCGCAGTAGCATCTGCGAAGAGGTCACTTCGCTCACCTGCTTTGCAAGTGTAAAACAACACGGGGAGTGGCAGTCACCGGTTATAAGCTGGCACGCATAGGCGTAAGTGCTGGCGCCAGGGGCCACTCTTGACAGTAGGAGGATCCATCGTAGGTCCACTGATCAGTTACCGCCTGCTTAAGTCGGGCAGCCCCCGATCAATAAGGTACTGATCCGCCTCAGCATCAACTTGTTCCGTCTGGGTGAACGGAGCACAAGCTCTACAGCTGGACGTTGATGCTGTGATCTAAGTCACCTGCTAAAAGGAAAAACTTAAAAACTTATAAAAATGCAATCTACATGCGCTTCGCGTCATGGAACGTCCGAACTATGAGGACGGGCTTCGCGAACACCTGCCGAAGCTCAAATTGCGCACAAGAACCGCGCAAAACCTGTAACATAGATATTGAGCTTAATAGACTTAATATCGATATTGCAGCCTTGCAAGAAACCAGGATCGAAGATGAAGGGTCTATTTGTGAAGCTAACTACACTTTTTATTGGAAGGGAAAGAGTGCCCAAGAAACACGAGAACACGGAGTGGGTTTTGCAGTTCGTAATAATCTAATTGGTGCGATCGAAATACCTAGGGCTGTGTCTGAGCGTATCATGGTCTTGCGTCTTAACACAAAAAGCGGCTTCGCCACTTTAATCTCCGCTTATGCACCGACGCTTAATTCTACACCTGAGACCAATGATCAATTTTACGACCAACTCGAAGAAACAGTGCGTGCAGTACCGACAACTGACAGATTGCATATCTTGGGTGATTTTAATGCTCGTGTCGGTCAGGATATAACAGCTTGGCCCGAATGTCTCGGTGTACACGGCATAGGCAAACTAAACGCTAATGGGCAACGACTATTAGAATTTTGTTCTAGATACCAGCTATGTGTAACCAACACCTTCTTCAGAGGCAAATTGATGCAAAAAGTTACTTGGATGCATCCGCGATCTAAACACTGGCACCAACTAGATCTCGCTCTTACTAGAAGGAGAGATTTGCGAGAAACACTCCACACCCGCACGTTTCACAGCGCTGACTGCGATAGTGACCACAGCCTTGTTGTCTCCAAGGTTCGACTTGTCCCAAAGAGAATCCATTCGTCCAATCCACTTCAACGAAAAAGAATTAACATTTGTACGATCCGAAATGTGAAGGCAGTGGAATCCTTTGAAGCCTTGGTTCGAGCAGAAGCTTTAACCTGGGACAAATCGGCATCGGTAGAAGTCGAGTGGGAGAAAATTAAATCTCTTTTGACTGACACTGCAGGCAAAGCTTTTGGATACCAAAAAGCAAGCACTCAAGACTGGTTTCTCGACAATCAAGAGCATCTACTTCCCTTAATTAACACCAAACGCCAAGCTGCTTTAAATTTCCGCCTCAACCCTCTTGATAAGGAGCGTAAGGAACTCGCGCAGGCAAAAGCCGAGCTTCAGCGTAGCACTCGGTTTTTTGCAAACGCATATTGGATCGAGCTATGCCATAGCATTCAGGTGTGTGCTGATGCGGGGGATATTGGTGGAGTTTATGCAGGCATCAAAAAAGCTCTTGGACCTACTCCAAAGAAGACGGCACCTCTCAAAGAAGTTGACGGCTCCGTCATAATAAACAGTAGTCGTCAGATGGCTAGATGGGTAGAACATTACACAGGGATTTATTCGCATCGTGTAGATCTTCAGCCAGAAATAATAGAACTTATCTCGAAACTGCCGACCTGGTACGAGTTAGATGCCGCACCCACGGTAGAAGAGCTTCATCTAGCTGTGAAGCAGCTCAAATGCGGACGGAGTCCAGGTAAAGACAATATTACCACCGAAATTGTCAAACTTGAGTGTCTCCTCCCCACCCTTCACAACCACCTGGCCAAATGTTGGGATATAGGCTATGTGCCACAGGACATGCGCGATGCTAACATCGTCACTCTCTACAAAGGCAAAGGTGACCGTGGTGACTGCAACAGTTATCGTGGAATATCCCTTCTTAGCATTGTCGGTAAAGCTTTTGCCAGAGCCGTTATGGTCAAACTGCAAAGGATTGCTGATCGCATATACCCTGAGGCGCAGTGCGGTTTTAGGTCCCAACGGTCAACTGTCGACATGATATTCTCACTTCGACAGCTACAAGAAAAGTGTAGAGAGCAACAATCCCCCCTTATTGTCGCGTTTGTAGACCTGAACAAGGCCTTTGATACCGTGAGCAGAGAAGGCTTATACTCTATCCTTCCTAGAATTGGATGCCCACCGAAACTCCTAAAGATAGTGCGGTCATTCCACGAGGGCATGAAAGCCTCAGTACTTCATAATGGTAATGCTTCAGCATCTTTTGAAGTGCGTCGTGGCGTTCGTCAAGGCTGCGTTTTGGCTCCTACCTTGTTTGGAATATTCTTTTCAGTAGTCTTAAAGGTTGCTTTCGGGGCAGAACAACAAGGCATCCACCTACACACGCGGTCTGATGGTAGGCTATACAACATCTCGTTACTCAGGTCTAAGCGTTTTAGAGAGGATTTATTTGTAGACAGTCTTCTTTTCGCTGATGATGCTGCCTTCGTTGCCCACGGTCAAAACCAGCTTCAGAGCCTAATGGACAAATTTGCTAAAGCGTGCGATCTCTTCTCAATGTCCATCAACGTCAAGAAGACCGTTATTCTCGCGCAGGGGTGTCCAGAACAACCAAGGATTTTACTAAACGGCACACCTTTAGAGGTAGTCAACAAATTTTGCTACGTGGGCTCGCAAGTATCGAGCAATCTGTCGCTTGACGCAGAGATCGATTCCCGCATCGGTAAGGCAGCCTGTACGTTCGGTAAACTTCGTAAGAGGGCTTGGGATAATAGACATCTTACTGTGGGAACAAAAGTGTTTATCTACCAGTCATGTATCCTAAGTATGCTTATGTACGGAGCGGAAACCTGGACAACATACGCAAAACAGGAACGCCGTCTGAACACATTTCACTTGCGTTGTCTTCGAAGTATACTAGGCATAACGTGGAAAGATCGCGTGACAAACGAGTCCGTTCTGAACAAGGTACAGCTTCCTAGCATAACTGCTATTCTCAGACGACTGCGTTGGTTAGGGCACGTGCATCGAATGGAAGGTACTCGTTTGCCAAGACAAATTCTGCTTGGAGAGGTTGCACATGCAAGGTCTGTTGGCCGTCCTATGCTTCGTTTTAAGGATTGCACTAAACGTGACATGGCTGCATTCAACATCCCAAGCAGCCAATGGGAGGAGCTCGCTATGGACCGTGCTAAATGGTGTCGCCTAATTCACGAAGGCCAATCAAAGCACGACACGACCTGGTTTCGGCAAGTGGAAGAAAAACGCATGAGGCGTCACGAGCAGGCCTCCTACCCCCGTCCACCTCGGGGTGCAGAAGTACATACTTGCCGAATTTGCGGCCGAGCGATTCGTTCGCGGATCGGCCTTGTTAGTCATTCACGAAAGTGCCGCCAGAATGCTACTTAAATCATCTGTTACAGATGCAAAGGCCTAATGATGTGCCGGTGCGGGAATCGAACCGCAGACCTTGCGTCATTAGCGGAATATTAAAATTGATTTATAATAGCGAATTAAGACACTGCAGTATATTTTTAATTTATCTAAAGTTAATAACAATTATTTTGTACACTTAAAAAGTAATCGAGTGAGATCACTTATCTTTTCCACCCTGTGTACATGTTTAGTGCTCTGCGGAATCACCTAGCAATACTTAGCCAGTTATTCGTTTGGTAAATATAACAAATTTCCAACTTACTTTTGCGTCCTCGAACTCCAGTTGTTTCCTTCACCTTGACGACGAAGGAATTTTCAAAAAAAGATTTATATGTAGCTTTTTATTATAATTTTTATTTGCAATTCTTTGATCCTACTTTTCTATTTCTTTATTTATTATTATTCTACTTTTTCCTTCAATATTGTCATCACTTTTCCATAAGCTATTAAATTCTTGTTGTACGTTTTGTTTTTTTTTTATTAGCATAGGTTACACTATAAGCTTCATATAGTATACGATAAAGATTACCTAAATCACTCTTTTGATAGTAGTCCGGTGAAGCTGTCAAGGCCTTGTTAGGTCAATAGCGTAGTCATATCGAAAAAAAAAAAAACTTTTGGTTCATTTAAAAATTTTTTTCTTAAGTTAAAAAATAAAATACCAGAATTAAAAAAGTAATTAATCATAAGTATTAGTAGTAATTAATCTTATTAAGTAAGTAAACTAGTGAAAGTCAAGTGTCTAATGAAATATAAACAAAGAAATCACCGTTAGGTGCAGGCGCGGTCTGTTTGGAGGCATTTATCAAAGGGCCCTGGGTCATCGGCGTATGCCGCGTAACATTAGTAGAGCGAGTGGCCGTTAAATAATTTGATTCTTATGTCTTTACAGATAGGGTTGCAAATGTTTTTGAGTATTTCATTAATAGTGCAAAGTATGTGTTTTAACACGTAGATCGTTGTAGTCCAGTGAAGCTGTAAAGACCTTCTTGCCAGGTTAATAGCGCAGTCACTTTAAAAAAAAACACGTTGCCTTGGAAATGTGATGTCACGAAATTTAGAACCCTTTTTTTTTTTTTTTTCGAACTGACTACGCTATTGACCTAGCAAGGTCTTAACAGCTTCACCGAACTACTAAGGCGAGCGCTTAAGGCACTCAGCCGATTAAAGAACCCCTCCAACCACCTTGTCACACAATATCACACTCCGCCTATCCTCTTCCGCCACATAACGTGTGACGTAATTTATGGAAGATCCCTAAGTACCTATATCTAATTTGTTCTAAGTTGGAATGTATAGATTGACTTGTCCTTGCAAAATTGGTAGGCAAATACTCATTGTTCATGCGATTGCGATGCGATAGGAATGTAGGAGGTTGAAATGACTTGTTTATGAAGAAAATCAAATTTATTGTAGTCATAGAACTCTAAACCAGGAATATTTTATTATTTTTATGTGTTTTACCGTGATAAATAATCGTGAGTGATTATAGTTAGAAGTCATTATAAATATTACTTTTATAGTTATCCATAATATATTTGAAAATGTTTGAATCTACTTTTATATCTAGAAAAAATATTCAATATCTGAAATATGGGTCTACTGTACTACAAACCAATATTTAAGTATGAATTTAATTTGCCGAAGTTTTTTTTCGAAGCTATGAACCCTAGACTATGATAACATTTAGATACTAGCTGTTTACCGCGGCTTCGTCCACAGTAATATTTCCAAAATGTTTGAACCGATTTTCGCGGGACTTTTACGGGCTGATAGGAAGTAATTTAGGCTACTTTATTTTATACTAGCTATTACTCGTGGCTTTATCCGCAGTACAATCTCCAAACGGTTAAACAGATTTTCAAGGGAATTTCACTGGTAGATAGCTAACCTTATAGGAAATAATTTAGACTATTCTATTTAAACTTGCTGTTACCCACGACTTTACCCGCGTGAAATTTAGCAAAAATATGTAAATATGTGCGTGAAGCGTGCGCTGTACTGAGATCACGAATTAATGTAATAGAAATTCATATATGTGTATGTATTAGAATTACATTGTCTTTTTGGTCATTATGTTTTATTTACCGCGCTTGCATCTACATAACAAACAAACACTACACATTGTCAAATATTAAAAACTGCTTACAGACATATAAAGTTTTATATCTTGATTTATATTAATTCAAGATTTCTAGATTTAAGCTCATTCTGTATTTTTAATTAGAAAAATAATTATCATATTTATATCTACAATAGATAGTATCTATCTAATACCTTAAAACGAGCAACTCTTGTATATTTTTATATATTCAGGACGTCGAGAACGGAGTCATCTATTACCTTGAAATTTAGTATGTTGATAGTTTCGGGGACGATAAATCGCTAAGCTAGATGTTATTCATAGAAACCCTTTTTATACTGACTTTTTCTGGTCTCGTCTTAGTTCACACTATTGCTGATCAATTCGCTATACTAAATTTGTGTATTTCACTAATTAGATTACAATGGAAACCAGAAAGAATGGTATGAAAAAGTATAACCATTATTGTATTTTGATTTTCAATGACCTTAGATCGTAATTTATGTTACAAGCCTCAATATTTAGCCATTAATTAAAGCCATTGCATAAAACTAACAGATAATCCTTAATAAATACCAATGGCGCTAGAGATATAACCATAATAATACACCAAAAAGTCTCAGATCTACATCTCTGGTGGTCATCAAGAACAAAAATAATTAAAAAAGAGAAACCATATATTCATTTCAGATCTTGTAAGAGTACTCCATGATACAAAATGATACATTTTCACTACAATAGCATTTTTAATCAATGGCTATCAATTCAACAAGTAATTTTTTTCTAAAATTATAGGTAAATTCAAATTCAGTCATTTTTTTACTTGCTAACATTGCCACAAACGTCATTGTTTAATATTTTTTAAGCATATTTGATACAATGAAAATACAGTTCCTTTGCAATGATATTGGAAATAATATCATTGGTTCCTTTGAGGTTCAATGACTTCCAAATTACTGAAGTCTAAGCTACTTATTTTTGAATTTTATTGACTTTTTTTTTAATGAAACGTTTATTAAAATCACCACGAAGCAAGCATCTCCTAGTATTACCAGGTGTTTCATACAATGTAAACCAAATATTATATTTCAGTTATACAAATTAATCTAATACCTTCTTTATTTATAAATTTCTTCTGTACGTGTGTGTCACTGAACTCCTAAACGGCTGGACGGATTTTGAAGTTTTTTGTGAGTTATCAGGTGGATCCGAGAATGGTTTAGACTCGCAATAGGATCCCGTAGACGGTGCTTCGGTTGAATTCTAGTATTTTTTTATTATAAAATCAGGACAACGTAGGGATGGTCTATACTCATCGATGTTGAATAAACATCAATGTTCTGATTTTGATAACATCGATTTATGTTATGGGTATAATACTATAAAACATCAAAATGTCAATAGATTATTTAGGGTCATCTTTCGTTGGATCTACTAGCTAGGGACTAGATAACTATCAAGTTTAGTTATTTCACACTAAATAAGACTGATGATCTGCCAGGCGTCCCGTGACGGCTCAATTTTTATTTCTTATACTATTAAGAATATCAAAAATTCTGAAATTGTTGAGGTAGTGTATCATAAAAATATAATTTCTGCACTTGGATGATGGCTTTTATAGAGTTCAGACAATTCAAAGAAAAAATATATTCCTATTTCTAATCTTTTTTTCTTTGATAACCAATAAAATTGCAAATATGAAATTTTGAAGATTCTAGTATTCAATCAGTAGCTACACACTATAGACTATCATTGTGATATATTTCCAGGATGGGCTCCTTACGGTTATGGCCGTAGGACCTTTAATGTAAATAATTATTGCACAAAGAGTTTGGACATTAAGGACGCGCTCTCAAAAAAGGTCGATTTTCACCGTTTTCCGGTAAGAATTACAACAAAACTATTGAACTTTGGTAAACATAACAACTAACTACACATACATTGAACCTTTAACAATGACGTATGGATGATGGTCTTTTAAAATTAATAGATTTTCATTTAAAAAAATCAATTCTCCGTAGTCCCCTTGCGCAAAACAACCTGCTTTTCGGCATCAAAATCTCAGTAAATTTACATATTTCTTAATAGGAAAAAATACCTTCTTTTGCTTCATATAGTCATGTTTAGTGCATCGAAATAATATTTAAGATATCTTTACCATATCTAAGAAAAATAATCATTAACTTTTAAACAAAATTTCACCACTTTTTCGGAGTTATGTAGATCTTAACACTTAGAGAATAAGGTGCAATTTATTTCCTTCATTTAGATTCGATTAACAAAACTACGTTGAACAAGAAATCACTCGGTTCATTCCGCGCTCGAGCGCCTTAGCGACTTTGCGTCTACGTCGCTTTAAACCGGGTTGCTTTAAAAAAATACATCGCTATACGTATACTTATACACTTCACGAAACTTCTTGATAATTTTTAAAAGCTAACCAATTTTTAAGTGTTTATTTTATATTTAGGTTAGGTAGTGCTTATAAACTAGATGGTACTCGCGACTTTGTCTCGGTTGTTAACTATATCATAATAATAATAACAACAATATATTTTATATACGTAGAATAACATGTAAAAAACTCGAGATAAAATATATTTTGATTACAAAATTTCTTTGTAAACAATGTTATTCATTTACTTCTCCTGCGCATACGTATCACACTACTTAAACCACTTCACACATTGCTGAAATGCTTTTAAAAATCGTACTTTCTTAAAACCTAAACAAATCTCAATATGTTTTTAGATAAATATCCAGTGTTTAAAATGTCTGAAAAAATATCGATCTCTATAGGTTTCGCGTGATGCGCACACGACAGCAGACCCCTATTATACATTTATTTATAAAATCTATAATGAAACTATAACAAGCCCAAATATGTACATTAAATATTTTTTTTGAAAATTTTAATTGGGATAGACTTTGTTATATTTATTATGTTGTAATTATTTGTTATCGGTATAGAAGCTAAAAAGAATATTTGTACAATTTTTGTCTGTCTGTCTATCTGTCTCTCTGAACACGTATCACTCTAAAAGTACCGAATCAATTTGACGAAACTTGACACAGGGATAACTAATATTACAAGATTGCATCTAGGATACTGTCCCATTAAAAGCAAGGGGTTCTTTATGATAACGGACGTAGGACAAATATTTGTATTCAATGAAATTCTTGATGGATTTTGGTTAATTTTCTTTGTGCTATATATAACAGACAGGTTAGGTAAACATTTAAGCCATAGTTCATATTTTTAACGTTTTGTATTCAGGGAATCCCTAGTACTACCAATCCGATTTTGAACTTTTTTCAACGTTAGAAAGATTATATATATATATATATATTATCTGTCAGTATTATAGATAATGTTTATTTTGGCAAATATATATTTTCAATAGTTAATCACAAGGAATGTAATTGAAATCGGCAAAAAATAATTTATTGCCAATAGTGGGAAGACATTTAACGGCAATATATGTATTAGTTTTTATTTTAGTTGGATCCGGTAGGTGATGCTGCGAACGGGTGGTAAGCTTATTGTTAAAGATTTCTCACATACCAACTGGGTATATATTTGAGTGTCTCTGTATAGTTCGGATTTACAATTAAAAACGGAAGATGTCGCTGCAATCGTGTTCTAGGATTATTCAGAATTTTTGGCGTTTAAAAGTACAAGTGAAACAGATAATAACCGATTTAGCGCAGATGAAGTTGCCCGGGTCAGCTAGTATTCTATAAAATAACCAGGATTTTCAATGAGGCAGAGATCATTAATTACATACTTACTTTTCTCTCATACTTGACTCATGTCTTCATTCGATTGACAATATATTTTGAAAGAATAAGCCGAATTAATGAAACAAAGACTAAATGCTATATTGTAGTATGCCTTTATGCTGTTTTTAAATATTTTACCATAAGTGTTATACTTTAGCAGTAGTAAGTGTACTGACAAACAGATAGACATTTCCATTGATATGTATGATTGAAATGTATTTAATTACTTATTATTGAGTTACTTGCAATACTTTTTTTCGCAAAAATCTGATAAGCCCAGGAACGTAACGCTCACTGTATGTATAGAAGACATATTTATGTTTGTATATGTACTCTTACATGCACATAGGGAATTCATGGAGTTAAATTGGTTTTACCGGTGAAATATCAATCCGATATCAGCAATTTCGGAACCTTGTATTAACGATTTTTTTGGGAATTTGTGTACATTTACTAATTACTAATGAAAATTGATAGCACTATCGGCTGACGGAAAACAAGGTAAGAAACCTGAACCTGAGAAAAATTCTTGTAGTGTCACAGTATGTCAAAATAATAGATAGTCGATTTCTGGAAATTTGTCGTGTCGTGGGTTGTCATCGTGATTATGTCCATACTTTCTTTCGGAAATAGGCCTATGAACCTGTACTGGATCTCTTATACGCTCGGCCTAATAATACAATAAATAAACTACATTATCATACTAAACTCGTGAGTGCAAAGTTGATGTTTTAAGTGACTATGTGTACTAGGATACTGCTACCATGATACACCTCCTCACCTGGCCCTTGATCAATAAAACCTTGATCTAACACTATGTGACTAGATGCTTGATTATGACCTTGAAAAATGATAATTTGATCCCGCACTATGAGATAACATATAACAAAAGTGTAATGTTAATAATACAAAAAAACTATAATATTTTTTATAAAAGTATCAAAGTCGTTTATAGTGAGTAACGCGTCCCCCTGGTTATCAGTTGTCTCTGTGTGCGTGAGCTATGTACGTCTAGTAGTATGACTCGATGCCGAAATTTAAGCACGAAAATTGAGAGCGCGTCCTTAGTCATATTACACAATTTTAATTTTACTTGTCACAATATTTTATAAAGATATTACTACCAAAATGTAGTAAATAAAATTTCAAAGACTTGCTTGATCATTTTCAAGATTTTGTATTATTAAAAATAAGACCATATGATAATTGTTTTATGGTACTCACTAATTATGTACGAATATACAGTCAGTCTTTTATAACGTCATCGAAGGGACAACTCGTATTTAGTCATAAAAACCAGTGGTGATTTCGAGCTACCGTTCAGCCAGGAACTTTGTACTGGGTCAATATAACCTGTATGTTATTCCAAACGATGTCGACATAAAGTGTTTTAACTGTAAATAGAATCCACAAATTTATTAATTGCAATACCAGTTTGGGAATGAAACAAATAAAATTGTATTTTCACTTGTATTGAATTAACTTAGAAAAAGAAGCCTAAAATTTTCCCTCCAAGATGTTTCCTTCTAGCTTCCTCATGATCCATGATGCCACCACTTGTGGTAAGAACAAGGTACCTGAAAAACAATTTATAATTGCATATAAATACAAACATATTATTAAAAAGCATAATATTACAATTATTAGTAAATATATGTTTAAAATAGCACCGACAATGTTAGTCCAAAGCGGAGACATCAAATAGTGCCACTTTATTATATACTTTAGCACAACATGTCAAATGACAACCAACAAGAGCTATTGGTGATCCGCGGTAGTTGTGCAAAATATATATAATTTTTTTTTATTACGGCTTCTGAATACACATCCTTAAAGCCTAACTTAGTACTATTTTTCTCCTTTTACGTGTTCAAAAAATGGCGCCTTATTAGAACTTTCCAGATAAGTTTTGTGACTTCTCAGAATTTATGTAGCATCCTATCAATTCATTTCACTTGTCTCTAATTCACAAATTATGCCATAAATATTACCACCCATACTACATAGTGTAAGATCAAGCAATAAAAATTTATGAAGAAAATTAAAAACATTATAAACAACAATTCTGCCATTAATCCCTTCATAAACCTTGTTAATCTCAAGTTGCTATTTTAGTCCGGTGAAGTTGTGAAGGCCTAGTAAGGCCAATAGCATAGTCAGTTCGAAAAAAAAGAAAAAAAAAGTTGCTGTTTAAAAAAGTTGATCAGTTCTTAGTCTTTTGAATAGCATTTTTTTAAACAATGACATCATCCCTCTATGCTCCCATAAAATATTTCTGTAACCCCAATGTTTTGATATATATTACATTATAATACAATAAATATATTTCATAAACTTGATGGATTAACACATTAACATAGTTTTTAGAATTTCTTCTACCTGTCAGTTTATTTGTACCCCAATGATATAGACTTTACTCAACAGATTTATATACTGTTGAAACATAGAGAATAACAAATGGTATGTATTATTACTACATATGTATGTGAACAAGAGTCTGTATGCATAATGATCTGTGTATTGTGTGTGTGTAACATTGTGAATTGATCACAATTTTCTTATTTTCATGGGAATATAATTAAAAGTAATAATAAAGGGCAAAGGTAAGTAAAGATACTAAGGTAAACTCGCTAACAAATGAAACTATTAAAACAATGTTGTTGCCTTTAAAATCGGTAGCAAACAAATTATTCATTCGATTAAATTGATAACTTTGGCCATTGGTAGCCTCACAAGTTCGGTTCGATTGTAACCCGTGGAGTGAAATAAAAATCTGATGGTGTTCCATTGTCTGCTTTTTAATGCAAATGTGATACAAGTAATAGCACCATGATACGGTTATTTTTTTAATATATCATCTTACTCTAACATGCCTCTGTGTCCCTGGTGGAAGTAAGAGTTCTCAAAGTGTGGGTGAATTATTCACAAAGGACTAGGCCAATTAAATTGTCAATGTCATGTCTTATTACACAATACAATAGTATGACTTTATTAATCACTGTGAATATAATTGAAATTTCACACAGACATATTAGTGGGCACAGGTAGTTTTTAATAAAAGACAATGTAATTTAACTGATAAAATTAAAACAGATTTAAAACAACCTTTAAAGCTTTAGAGTTGACAAGCTTCATACCACAGTAATAAATGTTTTCACAAGTAATTAGATCCACAAGGTGGACATACATTTTATCAACATAGTTCTCAGGTCTAGGTATTATATATCTATATGCTTATATCAGTTATTCATTTTCCATAGTAAAAGTCACACTTAACTTTGAATGAAATAAAAGTGTGTAAAATTGTTCCCTTATATAAAAGCACTATTAAAATATTTTAAAAACCTACAACATGTGTGTACTTTACTTTATTTCAAATGTATGTATTCCAAATAATTCAGTAATATTCACATGATTCATTAATTCATTTAAAATCAGAGATGTCACCACCCCAGATTTGTTTTCACATATTTGATTTCTATGTATATAAATTATGAATAAAATATTTCTAATATTCAAATTTTAACACACTTAGAACACAAGGCACAAGTAAATTAATGGCAGCAAAATTATAAGAACCAAATAAACATCAGTATAAGCATTCATCATGTTTATTTTACTTCAAGAACTGATAAATGTTAACACATAAATAAATACCATAATTTTAAATACAGTGTAAACTCTTTATAAGTAATTTCAATTAACCAAGCATTTATTTCATTATAACGAGTTATACAGTGGGAAGGGAACAAATAAACGGTACTGTGGTAAACCAACTAATTGTACTATTTTTTATATTACAGCAAGGTCTTCGTTATAACAAACTACTATATTAAGAGTTTGCACTGTAGTAATATTAGGGAAACAGAAAATATCAAAACACTAACCCAAACTGTCTGGACGGTAGCAAGTTCGTCCATCTCTCGATGTCATTTATTGGAACGTCAAAGCGGGGTGAGATGACTCCACATTTGTTTAGTCTACCTGTAAGATTGACAACAATCTTTCCAGCTCTGTGATCATCGACGATTTCGAATTCACCAATATAACCATGCTTCATCATTACTGTTAAAAACTTGACAATAACTTTCGAACAAGGCCTGATGAGCACTTGCCTTTTGCCCCGCTTCTCAGCATTGTGGATTGATTTGAGCGCATCGCTCAATACGTTCATACGCACCATGGCTGTAATAATACAAAACTTTATAAATACGTAGTCTATAAATTTAACATTACATCCAACAACTTCACATAAGCACAAACGTCAAAACACCATGAAACAATTTAGGTTATCACTGAAAAACATATCATTTCGTCGAAGAAGCGGAAATATTGAAATATACCATAGGCGGTTTATATTTTATTCAAGGAAGTAAGCTCTTTTACGGCTCAAAATGGTTAAAAATGTAGATTACCTAAGATTAAGAATCCGCCTCACAGCGAACCGAAATGACAAAACAGTCAGAAAGACTGCAAAAAATGTTGCCAGTTTGGAGGTTGTCTGAAAAATCGACTAACTAAATAAAATTAAACTATTATTCACAAGAGCTACACTAATTATTGCTGTATATTGTCAACATATTAAATCACGTCATTTGTAAAATCTCAAACAGTTTTTGAAGTTACAATAAATAACCAGAAAAGACTATTTCTATTCTTGAAAATCACTTACGTGACAACTAATTTCTAATCCTCTTTAAGGGATAGACTTATATTAATGACCATTATTTACGTTATATCAATTGTGTAAGTAGGATTGTTTTGTAATTCTGTGTAACCAAAAAGACAATTACAGGCATATTATTGTATAAAGGTATAACGTCTTCTCGTTGCGCCAAAACAGTACGCCCCGCCACTTTGGTTCTATTAATTTTCATTTAGCAATCTACATAAAGTAATTTACAGGTTACAAATCAATATGAACGGATGTATGTAACTATGAAAATTAATAAAAATATGTTATGATACTATTTATTACAAACAAAGAAAATATACGGGAGCTCTAGTGTCATTTATATGGTACTCCTGTATGTGATATCTAAGTATTGCTAATTTATTTAATGTAAAGTTATATGTCATCAGTTGACTGCTAAACACACCAGTTTCTCCGAAGTGGTCGTCTCAGTCTGCTCCCTTGCGGGGGCGGACGAGGAAACTGTTCGAGGCGTCCTGCCTCCTTCAGTGGCTGTTCCTTTGCAGCCCGTAGAGACGGGCCGATCCTTGGGGCGCACTTATTTGTGCTTTAGCTGTGGTGCTAATTTCTTCGGGATTTTCGTAAGAGGCAATTGGTTGGGAATCATCTTGTAAATGAAGTGAAGGGCCACCAGTTCTTCATTAGGCTTCTTTCGGGTACTGGAGTCATGTATTGGTCGTTCTTCTCTGGAACATGGAATCTATTTTCTTTGGCGTCTATGCGTGGGAGGGTTGTTGGCGGGTGCCATCAGGCTTCCCGTCGCCGACTCCTCGACATCCATCTGGGCTTGGGTAGCAGGCGCCCTCGCTATTCCGACACCACGTAATCGGGCGACAGTGCCTGCTCTCCGATTTCTCTGCTCCTTCTTGTACACCGGGCATGCGGCCCGGTTGTTGGAGGGGTGAGCCCCCCCGCAGTTAACGCAGGTGGGCGGTTCATCCAGTGGGCGCTTACACTGATGCGCAAAATGAGGGCCACCGCATCGCACGCATGCGACGGGACGGTGGCAGTTGTGGGAAGAGTGCCGGAACTGCTGGCACCGGTGGCATTGTGCCGGGCCTCTCTTCCCACGCCATCCTTCGATCTTTACGTTCATGTAAGCGATCTCTGTAGTTGCGTAGATTTTCGCGACGTCGGGCGTTCTTTTTAGGGAACAGAAGAAGATGCTCCCCTGTCTTCCTCCTTTTCCCTTGATTTCCCGGACGCATTCCGGGTGCAGTCCCTTTTCCCGGAGAGCTTCAATGATGTCGTCTGGGCTAGAATCTTCAGGTAGGCCGCGTATTGCGACCTTTAGGTTGCGTTCGGATGGGGGTGAGTATGTAAACCAGCTCACCCCCTCATCTCGCTCTAGATCTGTGAGGTAATCGATCACAGTGAGGTTCTCCTTGTTGTCCGTCGGGACGAATCGAATTCCCTTCCCATATGGGTGGGCGTTCGGAGCGCGTTCTAAAATGGCTGCCAGCTTCTTGAAGTGTTCTGCCCATCTGGGCAGGTGCTCCACTACAATCGGCGGGAAACGCAATCTGTGCGTCGTATTCATGGTTTCATCCGGCGATTCGCTTGTTCGCCGGCGTGGCGCTGTAAGCGGGCTTCTTTCCGTCGAACTTTCTTGCTCGACTGCGGTTATTGGGCTGCTGTGCGTGGGCGGTGCGGGGGCGGACCATCTCACGCCTTCTTCTTTTTCCATCTTCCGGAGATAGTCGCGGATGATGGAGTCGTCTTCTTGGCTAGTTGGAAGGAAGTTAATTACTCCCTTCACTAGTTTAGCAGGCGGTCTAGGCACCTTCAACAGTTCTGCCAGTTGTTGAAAATGCTTTCTCCATTGAGGTAGGTGTTCAACAATTATTTTTGGGAATCTAGTGTTGGGTGCTTTACCAGCGGTAACGCTCTTTGCGGGTACCGTGTGTTCAGGCGGCTTCTGCAGTTGGGCTGCTTTCGCAGCGTAAGAGGCCTTCGTTGCGGTAACGCCTTTTTGGGGTTCCGCACGCAGTAAAATTGGCTTCTGTGGTGGCGCTGTAGTCGTTTTACATACAGCGGGCATCTTGTCGTCTCTGTCTAGAGACGTTTGCGTCTCTTTCTCCTCCCGGGGTTTGTTCAGCTCGTGGCGCGCAGCGCTTACGAGGCTGTTAATCACGCCGGCCTGGGAGTGCGGCATCTTGGAGGTTTTCAGGCCTAATGCGGCTGCTGCTGTCTTCAGAGTGATAATATCGTAGAAATCAGGTTCATAGCCTTCTGCTTCATCCTTGACTAGCCGCAAGTACAGCGCTATCCATCGCTTCATCTTCTCCGATGGAGTCCCGATTACAATTAATCGGGCGAAAGCGACACTGTCGCTCTCGTACAGCTCCATCGTTGAAGGTTCTTCGACGTGCAGCGGCTGTTGCGGCTCATCAGGCTCGGAGTCAATCGGGGGATCACTGGGGCAGATTTCAGTGGTCGTAGCGGAGGTCTTCGTTATACCGGAATCATCGGAGTCCGTAGGCAGGCTGGTGGTCGGTTGTTGTTGTTCAACAACGGCTTCTTGAAGGACCTTAGAAGGGCCCTTCTTGGCTCGTCGACTCGACGAAGTCGGGGTCGACGTGGCGGCACTAGACACCAGTTTCAGTTGTTCATTAACGTATTTATCTGACTGAAACGTTTTATAATAATATATTATTATATGGGGTTAAAGTGTCATTAAGGGCTACCAGGTGATTTTTATTGTGTTTTAAATCAGAAAATTGTAATTTTATTTCACTACTTTGAATTAAATTAATTATAATATACTATCATTGAAATGTATAGAAAACGAAACGAGTTCATGTATTGTTTACTTTTACGGTACCTACAACGCTTTAAAACTTGTTATAGAAAATAAATCATATCATTTTAAAAAGGAATATAATATTCAATTTTGTAATTATGAATTTAATCTTATGTCATAATTGGATTATTATACGTATACTCATTAGTGCAATATTCTTGCGCATAGTATAATATACTCTGTTTTGAGAAATACTGAATATGTAATATTGTTGCCATATTAGAAATAATTGTAATTCCAAATCATTCAGAACTTTCCATGGTTTGTACTAGCAAATTCAAATTTATTTATATATATCGTACTGTCAACACACTGCATACTATACCATGGTAGGTAGACCTAAAAAAAAGTGAACATTCACTTTTACTGTGAATTCTACTATAAAATAAATATAACATTTCTAGTCTGTGCTACAGACACTGTAGCTATAGGAAACTTTGTGGAGTCTTGATCTGGCAACATTATTTACTTCTAACGAGTTGCGTCTTTCAGACGCGTAGCTGAATTTGTGTATGAACGTTTGTGTTTTGTAGTGTCTATTGAGCAATGCTGTATATGAAAGTTTCGAAGTTTGTAAAAACTTTCAAATTTATTTGTATGGATAATTGACGAAAAATAGAGAATTTGCTTACACAAAACGAGTGTCAAATGTCATTAAGTGCTCTGTATGATTTATAAAACACGAAGTTGAGTGAACTTGTAAAGTTGCATTGTGAGTAATCCTTACCTACCTTGTCGATAGATGCAAGGCGAGCGAATTCCACAGGTGTGAATTGAATGTTGTGATAAGTAAATAGCCTAGCAACGGTTTCAAAATGTGCTCCAGTAAAACGGATTACGATATATAGTGTTTAGTAATGTAAAGATGAAATTGGTGGTAAATTTAATAAAGGCACTGTAACGTGTCATGGAAGAAATGGAGCGATGGTGTAAATTGTACATCAGGATGTACGTTGGAATGGTATTTGCACTGTCGCTGTACGCTGTACAACCAACGTTGTGTGCAGATTCTGCAGGTGAGTGTTTTAAAATACGAATAGAGTTAAGATAATAATATTTTGGGTAACGATTTTGTTACTTTCCAGTTTTCGTATTTTTGATATTTGGTTTTAGCGTAGGGCATTAAAAACAGTCACTACAGTAATACACTTCTGTGTATTAGATATAATAGTACTACTGCAAAATGATATTGGATAAAACATAATTATCTGAGTGATCGTACAGTAATAATAGATTACGATAACGAAATAATAATAACGAGTGCATTTTTTTATACTGTAACCACTATATTTACTCCATCTGGTTTATTTAATTCACGTCATAACATTTGAAACTAGACAATCTTTAGAAAAGTAGTGAATTCTATGAGAATGACCACATAGTGTGTCGTAACGAGTCGCCCATCCGGACTACGGAATTTAAATTATTTTAACTTTTTAATGTTGTACTTAAAAGTTTAATGTATCACAACGTATTATAAAACAAAGTCCTCCGCTACATCTGTCTGTTCACGATAAACTCAAAGCTTACTGAACGAATTTTGATGCGGTTTTCACCAGTAGTTGAAAGTGATACATGAGGAAGGTCTAAGTATATAATCTGTCACAGTTTTTTTTCTATTATCTGGGCGGGCGACGTTTGCCGGACCCGCTAGTAATCCATACTAGACCAAGCTGGAGGGTATGTTTGGTTGTTAGTTGAACGCGCTAATCTCAGGAAGTACTGATCCGATTTCAAATTCTTTCAGTGTGTAGATAACTAATTTATTGAGAAAGCTATATATCATCACGCTTAGACTAATAGGAGCATAGCACTAATGAAGAATGTTTAAAAATCGTTCTTTTATCGTTTTGAGAGCTTTCGCCGCGCGTCAGCGTTAGCCCAAAGTGACTATTCCACGCGGACGAAGTCGCGAGAACAGCTAGTTATGTATATACAGCGTGTTAGTGTTATATTTTATAACAAATGTTGCTGTTTCTCAGAATACACGTTTACAATGTACTAGCAATCTATCACGGCACGACTCCGTTCCCGCTAAATAATAATTTAGTTACAATAAAATTTGACCAACCTCTATCTAGCGACGAGTTTTAGTAAAATGAATATATAACCTTCATGAAAGAAACACTTGTAGTTCGCGCCAATCTTTTTGATCGTTCTGAGCATAGTTGTGCACATTGCAAATTTAGGTGTAAGTATGTATTATATTTTATGTATGACATCCAGACGATTTAGGTATAAATAAATGCAAATTTTAGATTCATATATGATATTCGAACTTTGTTTTGTATGTAACTCTTGGACAGTAGGCACAAGCTCAAACATAACGGCTATATTCAGAGCGGCCCAAAAGATTGACGAGGACTTTAAGTATGCTAGTATTGGTAACGTTAGAATTTATTGATTCGAGATATATATAAAATTAATTTTTATTTTTACCACAACAACGAATGTTTCTTTGCAAGAGCTTATTAGAGTATTTTTCCATCAAATTGAGTTCTAAGCAAAAGCTTGTATAGGTTATCGCCAATGGTTCTAAATATTTTCAAAAGGTAACCATATCATTATCCAATAACTGAGTTTTTAATACAATTTAATTTGATGAGCTATAGGCCATACAGAAGACATATACAAGATTTCATTCTTACAACATGTCTTCGCAATCACAGTTGTGCCAAATAAAGAGTGTAACTAACTTGAATTATGCCTATTTTACCGTTTAAATTTAAAATATTATTTGATGAACAACGCGTGATAAACCGTATTACGTAAAATTGGAGAAATTGTATTCGAAAAATCTTTATTTGCGTTATAACGGGTATGGGTACTCGTTAATACTAGGTAAGAAGAAAACCTTAATAAAGAATAC
>JACEII010000039.1:3781642-3806842 GCA_014332785.1 Antheraea mylitta
TTTTTTAAAATTTTAACATAGAAAATATATCCTCAAATTTTCAGTCTCTCTACACTTCTTTATATTTTTAATTCATTATTTTTTAACAATCATGACTTATTAAAGTCTGTGGCAGGATAACAGCTGCCTGACGGGTCCACTGCGATATCATATAAATTTTGTTCATAATCATTAAGAATTAATAACCTAACCTTAATAACTCTTTTGCAAAGTAACCGTTATTCAATGTATTAAATAAATAACCTTAATATCATCTTTTAAATATAAAACAAAATATTTATTTCTTACTTATAAAAGCCCCGTATAATTTTATAATTAATTTGTCATTTTTCACTAAAGGTTTACGCTAAACTTTTAACTTACGGTATTATTGTAACTCGGGTACTTTTATATCTCAGGAATTTTTCGCATTTGTAAAACTGCGAAGTGAACTTATGTCATAAACTGAAATAGATGCCTACATGTTTTCCCTACGAATTTACGTTTTATTTTTTTTATGTTTCATACAATTGTACTTTATTATTTACTAGCTGTATCCGCGACTTCGTCCGCGTGGAATCTAATGTAAAAAAATAGTGATTAATAAAATCATCTGAACTTTTTTTTTTTTTTCTCGAACTGACTACGCTATTGACCTAGCAAGGTCTTAACAGCTTCACCGGACTACTAAGGCGAGCGCTTAAGGCACTCAGCCGATTTTATAATGGTAACTAGCTCAAGGGTGCACGGCACACCTCGGCTTAGCCGTTACCCGTTGCATGCAAAAATCGCGACCTATCTTAGCTAACCTAGCTAACTATTCATATATGTTTGAGCTGTCGAGACGCATATGAGTACCAGCATATCCGCCCCGACAGCCCCTCCATATATTTTTATCGAAAAATTTGGAGAGTTTTTTCAGTTCGATAAGGGAAAAAATCTTTCACAAAATAACCCTTCCACAAAGATGTGTAGCGTGTAGGCGTGCACGTGTGTGGAGGTGATCGTGTAGTGTTGTAGCAGTGATGTATGGGTGTGTCACCGTATCGCGCAAGCAACGTACTCAAGGGCTTCCTGCCGAGGGATCGAACCTAGGCTTGAGCCGCTGCCGTGGGAGGCCTAATCGAGTGTGCGGGAGCGAAGTTAACCCCCAAACCGCGGCGGCGCGATCTGTGGTTACGCGGGCGTGGGCGTGAGCACGCTATGTTACGTGGGACAGGCTGGTACTGATCGTTCGCTGACGTGATGTCGTCGGGAGGGTCGGTAAAAATGTGTCGCGGACGTCTTTTATAACGCCCAGCGTTGGGCACGGGTTCGTAAGTAGTGGCGGATACCATTAACGGACTGGGATGAATCGCGGCTCGCTCGAAATGGCTAGTAGTGAGTGATTTAATATACGCCCAGATGGACGGCATCTCCAGGGCCCTGTGGAGATCCGCCTTCCGGACGTACCAAGGAGCACCGGTGATTTTACGCAGAACCCGGGTCTGCAGTTTCTGAAGATTATCGAGATTATTCGCGTGGGCGAAAACCGAACAACTATACGTCATTACCGGACGAATACAAACTTTATATATTGTGAGCTTATGTCTGAGGGACAGTTTGCTCTTCTGGCAGAGTAAATAATGGAGGCGACCCAAGACCATAGCGGCTTTGTCTCGCACTCTCTTAATGTGTGGCTCGAATGTTAAGTGATTATCTAAGGTGACGCCGAGATACTTGACCTCGGTGGTCCAAGGTATCTCGGAATCGTATAGCCTTATGGGCTTTAACTTATTATCGCGATATCTAGGGTCGAAGAGTATCGCGGCACTCTTATCGGGGTTAATTCCTATTCGCCATCGAAGAAACCAATCACCGAGTGTGCTAACGGCTTTTTCGATGCGATTCCTGAGAATTTTCGGCTGCCAGCCAGAGGCGTAGATGACTGTGTCATCAGCATAACAACCTACCTCGACTCCCGGGAGCTTAGGTAGGTCGCTGATGAACAGGTTGAAGAGGGTGGGCGCGAGAATAGAACCTTGCGGCACTCCTGAGCGTATCGGACGGGGCGATGAGAGTTCGCCGTCTACTCTAAAACGGAAGGTTCTATCGGCTAGATAATCGCGGAGGATATGAACTAACCTATCGGGTATGCCGGCTTGATTTAGCTTGAATATAAGCCCTTTGTGCCAGACCTTATCGAAGGCCTTCGCGACATCGAAAAAGACAGCTATTGTACGTTTCGGATTAGTGTTTCCCACGGGCGGATCCGGCGCCGGATGCGGATCTTTATTGAAATTAGCGAATATGTGCTCCGTGAGGCGGAGCACTTGATCCGGACAAGAGTGTTTGGCGCGAAATCCAAACTGCTCGGGTGGAATTAAATTTTGAACGTTAATCGTGTCCTGGAGACGGTTCAGAAGGAGCCGCTCGTAAAGTTTCCCTAGTGTATCAAGCAAACTAATCGGACGATAGCTATCGGGAAGCGTAGCTTTCTTGCCGGGCTTGTGAATCCCTATCACTACGGCCCTCTTCCAGACGGCTGGAAAATGGCCCTGGGACATGGCCGCATTGAAGATGCAGACCAATAGAGCTATGATGCGATCAGGAAGGAGCTTCAGAACCTCGTTCCTGATCCCATCGGGACCTGGGGACTTCCTAGGCTTGAGACGCTTGATGGCAGCCGAGACTTCGTCGAACGTTATCGGGGTTAAGGTATCCGCCGGCGGAGACGCGAGTGCATGCTCTACGGCTGTATCGATGGACTCTATGATGGAAGGGTCAGTATTATCAGTGTTTGGCGAACACTGTTTCTCTAAGCTCGCGGCGAGACATTCTGCTTTATCAGAGTTATCGAACGCGGGAGGCAAACCGGGGCCTCTATCTAGAGGGGGCATTGGGATGACCGTATCGGACTTGAACTTTCGCGTGAGAGCCCAGAATGCCAGGTGAGACGGCTGGAGATCCTCCAGAAACCTGTCCCACCTGTCACCCCGGATCTCAGAGATACGAGATTTGACTGCTTTACGTAAGATACGTAAGCGTTCGCGGTTCTCAGCGGTCGGGTAAGCGTCGTGAGCACGAGTCGCGGCGTTCTTTTCCGTGATCAATGCTCTCGCGTCATCAGGGAGTATAAAACGGCGTTCGTTCGCCGCTTGTACCTCTTTCGAGGTCTCCCTGACGGCGGTCTGGAGATAATCGACCAGGGAATCGATGGCCGAATCCGCGTCGGCTTTGGACACCAACACGTCCGGAATACTGTCTAAACTGTTAGGCGACGGACTATTTTTAAAATACTCTCTAAGTTTCGCGTAATCGGCCACTCTGATCGGCGTCGGACTAAAGTCAGAGTTGTGTCTTAATGTAATAAAACCGGGCGATGGTCCGAGTCGAGTTCGTGTATGACTGATATGAGTCGTACAGGAAGCGCGACATTTTTTAATAAAGCTACGTCTAAAACTGACGGTCGGCAGTTATCTTGATAGTGTGTGGGTTCCGGAGGGGCTATGACGTCAAATGCGAGAGCCTCACCTAGTTCGTCGAGTATCCTCCCGTTGCGAGAGGTACGCGGACTATTCCAGATGACGTTCCCGCAGTTGAGGTCCCCCGCTATAATAACCGAATTACCTAACTTAAATAGCGCCTGCAGATCGGATTCGAGCAATGCTTTATTTGGCGGTTGGTACGCGGAGACAAGAATAATATCAGAGTGGCCCGTCATCGCGACGCGGCATACTGACGCTTCCATATGAGTAAGCGCGGGCGGATCTAACGGCATGCAATAAAGCGAACGCCTAAAGTAAATTAACGTGCCGCCCCCGCGGGCGACACGGTCATTTCTAACGATACAGTAGTTCGCGATTCTCGGATTTCGCATACTCGGTTTTAACATCGTTTCCTGGATGAGGAAAACGTCAATCTGTCTGTCGCGTAAAAAGTCAGCTACTAGATCGCGCTGTGTCCGAAGGGATCTCGCGTTAAAAAACGAGAGGCAAAGACCGCGAGGTTTTACTTTGTTCATTCCCGGGAATTTAAAAACTAGTATTTGGGCGATTGTGAACGGACGAGGCGCTGTATGGTGGCTCCGATAGCCGGAAAGCGCGCTAGAGCATTAATGAGTTGTACCCCGCGGGGGTTCTCTTCTACCAGGGCGTAAAAGGCGAGCACCTCCTGCATGTCGTGCTCTATAAGAAGTTGCTCCATCCAATCAAATTTCTCCTCGAGAGAAGAAGATGATGAAGGAGCCTGGGTCGCCTTAGGTGGCGGCGCCAGAGGCCTTGAAGAGGCCTGAGGCTGAGGTCTGGGAGCCCAGGGGGCCATAGGGGCCCGCCCGGGTTGGGCCGCGCGCGGCACAGAGGGTGGCGAACGCGGTGTAGGTGCGGGCGCTACCGGGGCGCGGGAAGCGCCCGGCAGGCCCGGGAAGGCCTACACGGACATGAGAGGTGGAGGCGGACGGCGGGCGGCGGGTGCAGACGCCCTGGGCGCCTGCCTCGCCTGACGAGGGCGTTGTGTGCGCGGCGCGCGGGGACATCCGCGATAGTTCGCGGGGTGACCCGCGTTACCGCAGAGCACACAACTGGGAGGGTCGGGAGTGCCAGGAGCGCGCTCGCACTCCTTCGTGGCGTGGTCTCCCAGGCACTTGACGCACCTGGGGCGAAGATGACAATTCTTCGCGGAGTGGCCATAACTTTGGCAGTTATGACACTGCGAAGGAATGTGGGTCTTGCGTGGAGGCTCAACGGTGATCCCGTTGAGGCCACACACAGACGTAAGAGAGAAAATGGCCTTGCCCTCCTGCGACCGGTCGAGGATGGCGAGAACCATATTATATGGTTTGCGGTTGCGTGGGTGGTACATACGATGTACCTCACGCACTGGGTATTTATTCTCCTTAAGGGAGAGAGTGACTTCCTCGACCGAGATTTCGGCCGGGACGCGGCGAAGCACGACACGCAGGAGGCGCTCCTCTTCTAACGCGTAAGTAAAGTACGCGAGTTTCATTTCGGTTAAAAATCGAATCAACGCGCGGTGGTCGTCCGACGTAGTACATTTGACACGAATGCCCGCCGGCGTACTAAGGGCATTCGTGTAGTTGATGTTGCGAGTCTTAAGACTGTTCGAGATCGCGGTCCATTTAGCCTTATCCTGTATCGTAACAGGCGGCGGCGAGCGCGGCTTCCTACCTGCGGACGGAGTGAGCGAGACAGAACTATTGTTGTTGTTGCCGGCCTGTTCTCGCGGCGGTATAGAGACGGTCGACGGTACGCGCGCGCCGTCGATATTGGCTATTTTTTTGGCTTCTACGGGACCGGAATCCGTCGGGCTTGCCTGGCGACGCTTGTTGCGAGTGACGGTCGTATACCCGTCCTTGTCTGTTTGCGCTGAAGGCGCGGGAGACGCGGTCGACGCGGACGCGGACGAATCAGACGTTGATTCGTCTAATTCCATCTCGGCTTCGGACTCCGAGCTGGAAATCGGGGCCTCGAATAAGCCCTTTTCGCGCGCATCGAGAGGCGATTGCGGCGAGAGAGACGCGAAGGAGTTCGCGGTCGGTAAATTGACTATATGCTGCGTGCCCTCTGAGGGCCGCGACGCACTAACTAACGCGGAATCTTAATCATTCTCCTTTAGACCGTAGGAGACGAGAATATGACGAAGTACGTTAATGTCAATATTCGAGTCCATCGCGGTGGACTGAGAGGGAGGGGCCGCGAACCAACCTCCCTGCCTTAAGGGCAGGGGGGCACGCCAACGAGTAAACTAACGGGCTATCCCGAGCCCGGGCCAAGAGAAACTGTGGGCGAATGTGCAATGCCTCACAGGGGGGTCCTAGCTTGCCTAGGGGGAGGCCCTATCAAGCCCGAGGCCGAGAACGCAGACCGGTAAACCGGGCTACGCCCAAACAGACACCCGGGGTTGGAATAAGGGGAAAGGTAGGGTGGGAGGGAGACACCTGGACTAGACTAGGCGACCTCGCCAAGGCCTAGCTACCCAGGCCCGTCTACCAGTGCAGTAGGCCGCGGGGCCTACGGCGAGCGGGTAGGGCGCTCCAACCACCTTGCGTTGGCACCGGGAGGTTTCCGGCGGTTGGCCAGACGACTGGACTTGCAGACCGGGTTTGCACTAAAAAGTGCAATTTGACACGCTCAAAATGGAGCGCCTACGATTGACATTCCGTTCTTCAAAAACCGGACAGAATCGCGACGAGCTCGAAAAAGACTACGCGAAACGATGCACGAAGCACGCAGCACGCAGTCGAAATCGCAAACACTCGCGGCAAAAACTTCGAAAAAAAAATAACGGTTAAAAAAAATAACGGTCACTTTTCGAGCAACGGACATACGTCTGACACGTGCGGCGACACGGATCGGACCATCTTTTTCTTTTCATCATCTGAATATATTATGTCTAGTTACTTATCTACTTTTCTGTCGTACTTAATTCGCGTCGTCATTAAAATTACAATAAATAACTTTTTATAGAGTTAGCCGATTTTAATGAAACGTAGACTAAACTTTACTCGAGAATATGCTTTATGTTTCTTGTAATCAGTACTTTAGCAGTGAACTGTGTTCAAACAAACAGACATTCAGATATTCCTAAAATTGATTGTAATGTATTTTATTAATTATTCCAAGACACCTGCAACAATTAATTTTAATTAATTAAACAATGAATTTTTCATAAAAATGTAAAGAGAACAGTCACGTTAGATTTATTTTTAGTCATTCTTATTTTTATTTACGTGGGGAAATCCCTTATGGATACCCACCCTCCCGGGGAGAGGGTGGGTTATGTCCGACTCGCACGGACTAAAACCCCACAGTGTACGTCTTCCGCTATATTTGGGGCGGCACGAGATCTCTATAGCCTTCATCGTGCCGCCCCAGCGGTTGGCCCAGCAGCAGATGTGCCACCGCCGGGCCTCGTCTTATATAAGGAGACAGCCGGGTACACACCGGTCGTCTCCTTCCTCCGCCAGACCTGTGCAATGGGAAGATGAGCCCCCAGACCCACCTTTCCTAGGCCCGGCTATGGTGGCGGGAGAAGGCGCGTATACTCGCGCCTCCTCCCACGCAGCACATTCGGAAAGTGTGTGCTGTGCTGTGTCCGGTTCAACGCTGCACTAATGGCATATGGCGGTCGGCTCCCTGCGTGCTTTCCGGTACAGGTACCAACCGAAGCACCCATGCCCGGTCAGCATCTGCACCAGACATAACGTCAGGGAGCCCCATCTCCGATTGCACCATTCCGGCAGGACCGGGCGGACGGCGTCGATAGTATATCTACCGTACTGCGAATCCATCAGTTCCTGCCTCCACCTCTCCATTCTCACCCCTCTCTCGCTCCTTCTTCTCTCTTCTATTTCCCTGGGAGCTAGAGTCTCCCCCATCCGTTTCTTAACCGCCGTATAGTTATACAGCGGCAAGCACCTCCGCCTCCAACTCCCAGGGAAGAGAGCTGGCCAGCATCATGGCCGCCGCAGAGCACACCGTCCGGTAACCTCGTATCACCCTCAGCGCCACAGTATGTTGCGCGGCTCGCAACGCACGGGTATTGGTGGCGTTGAGGGCGTCCACCCATAACGGTGCCCCGTAGGCGGCCATGGACCGCACGACTTCCATGTACAGGCGGCACCCGGCCCCCCTTATAGGGGAGGAGTTGTCCGAGCGCCGCTGCCGTCCCGACTATTTGCGGTCCGAGCCCCTTGAAATGGGGCTCGAATCGCCAGCGTCCGTCCAGGGTGAGGCCCAGATACTTCATATGGGTCCCCACCCTGACACGGACGCCCTCCACACAGATATGGGCCCCCGGAGGTGGCTCCCTCCGAATTTTTTTTAGTCATTCTTGGCCGACCACAACTAAGTTAAGTTTACCGGCTTTAATTAATCACAGCATCAATCTATAAGAAATAATTAGACACAATATTATTAATAAATACTAAGCGCTGGAAATGCCAGAGGGTCGTTCAATCACGAACTTTAATGAACCTTCGTAAGTTAGAGTGAGTGTAAAATATTCAGTGTCGAATTAACATCAGACCCCATCAATAATGTGCCTGCTTGTACGGGCTTACTGATTACGTGCAGGTAACTTTGATTACTTAATGAAAGTTTTTGTCAAGTACTTTTATCATTTGTCTATTAGTTGTGTTGTAATGAAACAATATTCATCGCGTTCCTTCTTCTTCCTTATCTTTAAAAATATCATTAAATGAACTCTTGCTATGAACGCTAACCGTTTTTTTAGAATTTCTTTGATTAGGGAGACCACATCTCATATTGCAATACCAATGTACAGACAGACCACATACCAATATACTTTAATGAAAAGAATGTATATCATTTTCAATTAGATTTTGAGATTTTCAATTAGATTTATAACATTCTTTGCGAATCAAAAACGAGATCTATTAATTACTATGGAACTTAGTACTCATTCTATGATTTATTACATTCCTCTAAAAATAGGGTACTTCATGTTTATAGTATCTACTGTTAAGGCATTTATTGAACACTAGCTTCTGCTCACGACTTCGTTCGCGTGGAATAGTTACTTTAGGCTAACGTTAACACGCAGCTGAAGCTCTCAGAAGAAAAAAAACGATTTTGAAACATTCTTTATTGGTGTTCCGCTTCTTTCGGTCTTACCGTAATGAAATAAAACCTATAGCCTTCTTTTATAAATGAGCTATCTGACTCTGAAAGAATTTTTAAAATCGGACTAATCGTTCCTGGGATTAGTGTGTTTAACCTACTAAACAAACAATGCCTCCAGCTTTATAATATTAGTATAGATTATGATTATAGATTACTACTCTTCTCTTGTACTCCAGTCGTCATTCATATTCCAAAGTTTTGATAGAATGGACCGACTTTAATGAAACAAAAAAATAGTTACTCCGGATGATATGCTTTATAATTTTCTTGCTGAGGTATTATTGTGAACTCAGTACTTTAGAAATAATGCGTGGTCATACAAATAGACGGACATTTTTAAAATCGATTGAAATGTTTAATTACTTGTTGCTAGACACCTGCAACCATTTTGTTCACGAAAATCGAAAAAGTACAGTCACATTAAGATTTACATTTTTAGTAAGTATGTGTATAGATTTCGTTGAACATCATTTCGCTTGTAGTCCGTTGAAACTGTTAAGATCTTGCTGGGTCAATAGCGTAGTCAGATCGAGGAAAAAAAATCATTTCGAATTCACTTCAATAGTGCTCTTAAATTATTTACTTTTTCGTGGTTGAATACTATTTATGAAACAGAGTTATTGTAATTTTTAATATAGTTTATGTATTTTTTATTTATGTTCATAGCAAAATAACTCTCTCTCTCTCGAGACACGTTAAGTAGTTTTTTAATTCATTCATTTGCACGCACGCCGTAGTACTCTAGTGTCTGGCCCGTACGGGAGGTAATGCACTTCTTGTTTAAATTATAGCTAATTACCTATTTACTTTTGTTTCAGATATACTTATGTAATTTTTTATCGTATAAAAATAAAACAACATAATAGTTCATGCATGTTAAAATTTATAATTAAGTAAATGTATTGTTACCGTGACATTAATAAAGGAAAATAAAGTAAACCTGAACATTATTAAAAAAAAAAAACAACAAAATAGTATATCACTAAAACAAAGTTGATAAAATTACTCAAATTAAACTGACTCTTGTGAAAGTTTAATTTTCAACCCTTTTAACTCGCTACTTAATTCTAACGAGGTCGGTGTTTTGATGCATTAAAGTTCTAAGACGAAACTGCCGTCGTCGAGTAGAACTCAGGGTAAACATCATCATAAAAGCTCGAGTTACGGAAGAACATACAGGAGACTGTTGTATGGAGTTATTAATATTAAAACATGTTGCGAGAGCGAGTAAATACCGCCAATGAAGCTTCGTAGTACCGCGACGAGGTTCAATGCCTTTTGCTTCCCCTCTACATGCACAAGCAACAGTTTACTATATAACATAGCTATGTATTACGCGAATTATCAGACGTTTCTTATAACTATACAATTAAAAAGTGTGATGAAATTTACGGCCTCATGATCGAGAGAGAGAATTGTGAAACAAAGATCTTTTTAATATATATATGCTTATTTCTATAGGTATCTGTTGACTAGTTTACTGGGGCGACCTATACATTGATCAATCAATATTAAGGTTAGCTTGGGTCAACGGTCAGCTTACGTGAACATATAAAACTTCAAAGATACGACCACAAACCGCGTTCTCTAGAAAGACATGATTTAGTTATTTCATAAAAATAACATACAATAAATTAAAAAATCATAAATATTAGTTATTGCTCGTAATAAATCTACATTAGAACAATCAGATCAAAACAATTTTATAAATAAGATATTGGCCGTTGTGCGCTAGTCACGCAAATAGTACTTGATGATATTTCATCAATTTCCTTTAATTTTACTTTTGAAACAATTGATCCTTATACAAAATGATCACCTTATCATGATTTAATATAAAGTTATAAGTTACTATTTTAGCCACATTGTTAGCCAGTTTGTACATATATACTAACTGATACTTACTTACGTATTCTTTTGCGTCAATTGTAGAAGAACAAACATACACAGCAAAAACTCTCCCACACTTCTCTATAACAATAAAACATATCACATAACGCGTTAGGTTTATAAAATCGTGGTTTCGTAAAACTTTCATGATTTGATATCTAATATATAAAGACATAAAAGTAGGCGTGTATCACTTCCTATTTTAATGTTTTCTAATTTATTCTTCTAGATAGATTTTTTTTAAATTGTAGGTGGCAAACGAACAGGCGGATTACCCGATGGTAAGTAATAACCGCCGTCCATACGCATTAACAACCCTAGGGGATGTTCGTAAAAAACAATGATATATTTAATTACCTTAACGCAGTAAAATCAAAGATGTTACTAGAAGATTTTACTAGAATATTTTACTAGAGACTAAGAAATTTCCGTCCTTTATGTAGTATTTAAGATTTTAAGATTTAATGTTCCAAAAAGAGTAAACGTGTATATCTTTACTATTTATCAAAAAAAAAAAAAATACCACGCAGAAAAATCTAATACTTTTAAACGAGCAATTCTTGTATATTATTTTATAAGAAAAATTTTTTTTTAAAAGAAGAAATGCTAATTTTGTGAGTGAAACCTAACAGCTTATTTGTTTTTTAAAGAACCGAGCTAGGCTCTGTCGCCCAGGTACTATTCTTAATTTCAAAAAGAACATCAATTTTATAATTGTTTTTTTTTTTTCAATTAAGAGTAGATTCATGTTTTAAGTTGTAGAAAGTGTACATACTTATTTTCAAGTTCCTACTTTCAGAATATATCTACACTGAATTAAAAAATTCGTTGTCATCTTAGATATATATACCTTTACACCTATAGGTATAAATAATAAAAGATAAAATCAATCCCCGAATATATGTAAGAGGATGACTTCAGAACCACAGTACCTAATCGGCTAATTCTTTTTTTGTAGTTTTTGTAATTGTCAGAACAAAGTTTGTATGGGAGAAATCGTAGAGAATAATGAGGTTTTTCATAAAAAGAGTGAGTAAAAGAAGTGGCTGACAAAACACAGTTGGGAGTAAAAATAGGGATTAAAAAATATTAACAGATTAACGTTCAGTTGTTGTATTGCCCTTTTATTTCAATACATGTTCGTATCATGAAAGGATGATACGGTCTAATATTCTTCGTTCTTCATATTTACAACTTCATTGGTTTGGCTGTGCGTTTAAGAATCAGTTGAAACCTCTTATGTGAATATACATAGACAATACAGATACAATAGCAAAGTGTTGTTAGTTATTTTTATAACATAAAATACGGGAGAATTTCTTATCAGCAGGTTATTAAAAGCATCAGAGTTTTCAGTAACAATCCACGTATAGAATGTATACTATAATATTCTAAAGCTAGAGCGTTTGTTTGTTTGGTTGAACACGCTAATCTCGGGAACTATTGGTCCGATTTGAAAAATTCTTTCATTGTTAGATAGCTCGTTTATCGAGAGAAGTTATAGGCTATATCATCACGTTAAGACCAATAGAAGCCTAGGTTCGATCCCTCGCCAGAGAGCCCTTGAGTGCGTTGCTTGCGCGATACAGTGACACAAAAATTGACATCACTGCTACAACACTACACGATCACCCCCACACACGTGCACGCCTACACGCTTACACATGGAAGTGGAAGGGTTTTATTTTTTCCACTTATCGTACTTAAAAAAACTCTAATTTTCCGATAATAAATATATGAAGGGGTTGTTGATGCGTGTATGCTTGGTACACATATGCGTCTCAACAACTCAAACATATATGAATAGTTAGCTAGGTTAGCTAAGATAGGTCGCGAGTTTGCATGTAACAGGCAACAGCCAAGCCGAGGTGTGCCGTGCACCCTTGAGCTAGTTGCCCAAATAAAATCGGCTGAGTTCCTTAAGCGCTCGCCTTAGTAGTTCGGTGAAGCTGTTAAGACCTTGCTAGGTCAATAGCGTAGTCAGTTCGAGAAAAAAAAACTCAAGTCAAAACTAAAACGGACAAAAGAAGCCGAACACAAATGAAGATTGTTATCAAATCATTTTTTCTCGTTTTGAGAACTTCCGCTGCGTGTTAGCGTTAGCCCAAAGTAACAATTCAATGCGTACGATGTCTTGAGCAGAAGCTAGTAGACTATATATGTATCTAAAATGTTTGATAAATGAATGTAAAAATCGGTTTGATCAGTTTTATAACTAATTATTATATTATCCAAAAATGAGATATTATAGAAACTAATTATTTTACGAAAATATTTATCGATCAAAAATATGTATATTTTAAAGTAATCAAAATTCAGAGCGGTAGAATAACACTCGAAATCGACAACTGTTGTAAGTGCAATAGCAATACTTTTCTATTCGTCTTTTACACTCTTTGTCGCTGTTACGTAAGCTATGATAACCAAATGTAAATGTTACTCTCGGGATCAACAGGAAATGTGGTCTTCACAAACTTTTAAGAATAGTTATTAACAGGAATCTATTGCTGTTGCACTCTTTTCGTACTACCAAATAGAGCACGAGAGAGGCAGTTGCAACTTGATTGATTACACTTATACAAAATAGACGAAAAACTGAACGGATTGTTATTCTTTTTCAAAATTAATATAAAAAGGAATTTATCTATATATATATATCTATATATATATATATATATATATATATATATACATATATACATATATATGTTTTCTTTTAGTTATTATATTTATCAAATATGTTTGCTAAATGTATGTGTGTACTGAATGTGTGATATAATTGGGAAATGTTGGTATTGTTAGAACGCTTCTAGGTTTTATAATATTTCATTTATGATAAAAGCCACTGCATAGGGACATGTTAGTGCTGTTTTTTCGGGTGGTACCTGCACCGGATCGCTCGCAGGGAGCCGACCGCCACCTGCCATGAGTGCGGCGCTGAGAAGGATACCGCGAAGCACACTCTCTCTGAGTGTGTTGCGTGGGAGGTGGAGCGCCGCACTCTGGCGGCGATGGTGGGGGAGGATTTGTCGCTTTCGAGCGTGGTTTCATCCATGCTCGGCAGCGAGCAGGCGTGGCGAGTAGTGGCTTTCTTTTGCGAGGAAGTCATCTCGCAAAAGGAGGCGGCGGAGAGGGCCCGCGAGGTGGACCCCCTCAGTGACCGTCTTCGCCAACGGAGGACCGGCAGAAGGAGGCGGCGCTTCGCCCAACTCCTCCTGCCACCGTAGCCGGACCTGAGGGGATGTAGTCGGGGGGCTCATCCCCTCATTGCACAAGTCCGGCGAACGAGGGGAGGCAGCTGGTGTACCCAGCTGCCTCTCTATAGGTAGGAGCCCGGCGGCCACCTTCCGCCGGCTGGACTGTTGGGGCGGCTATCTAAGGGGAATAGCTTAGAACGATGCCTTGCCGCCCCAACACTACGGTCGGTCGGTACACCGCGGGGTTTTAGTCCGTGCGAGTCGGACATAACCCACCCAATCCCCTGGGAGGGTGGGTATCCAAAAGGGTTTTCCCCCTTTTAAAAAAAAAGTGCTAGATATACTCAGTATTACAGCATCAAAATATTTACTGTAGTTCAGGGATAACTTTTTTTCCAAACTGACTACGTTACTGACCTAGCAAGGTCTTAACAGCTTCACTGGACTACTGCAGGGATAAAACAGATCTTCGATGTTAGGATTAGTTTGTTATTACATGTTAACAATATTTATTCACAAACTAAAACCCACTGTAACTTTAGCGATTATACAATAATGAAAAAGGTTTAAAAATAGTACTTATTGTTTATATCAACACATACACATACTGAATTACGAATTTATAACGAATTCAATACTACTATCCCAAGTTTGTAATTTAATTGCTTTATCGACTAAAGGGTAATTTGAAAACATTGTTTAATGAAATACCTAACAATTGTTTAAATATTATAAACAATAAAACATAACAATTTGAAAAGAAAAAAAAAACAATAAATTCAATGACATACATTTGGGGTAACATAATACAAATTAACATACTACCTATGACATGTATACACGCCAAAACTCGAACCAAACTAAATAGTCTCGGTTTTATAGTGTGGAATGAACGTTCGTAATCGAATAAAACTAGTTACTGCAACTATACTGTACATAATTTCATTATCCGTAACACAAACCGTTAAATATCTGTACCTGTTTCAGTTGTTTAAAAGAAATATATTGCGTCCAACTCGACTCTTGATTGCAAAGGGAAGCCACCACCTACATTACCGCGTTGTAAAAGCTCGATGCCTAATGTGCGGTTTTTGCAAAGAGCTGTACGCAATGCACTCTTCTCTTTGGATATCTCGAAGTCCAGTGGGCCAGACCGAATACCCGCAATTGTGCTTAGGACATGTGCTCCGGAACTGGCTCCAGTTCTTTCACATCTTTTTATGCGCTCATACACCGCAGGTGTAGTCCCTAATATCTGGAGGAGCGCTTTGGTGCACCCGATCCATAAAAAAGGCGACCGCTCTGATCCATCCAACTATCGGCCGATTGCCATTACCTCCCTGCTCTGTAAGATAATGGAATCCTGCATCAACCGCCAGCTTCTGAAGTATCTAGAAGATAACCATCTTATTAATGATCGCCAATACGGTTTCCGTCAAGGCCGCTCAGCTGGTGATCTTCTAGCCTTTCTGACTCACAAATGGGGGGAAGCAGTTGAAAATAAGGGTGAGGCCCTGGCCGTTAGTTTGGATATTGCTAAGGCCTTCGATCGAGTCTGGCACGAAGCGCTCCTGAAGCTGACTTCGTATGGACTCCCTGAGACACTACGCAAGTGGGTGTCCAGTTTTCTCACGGATCGGAGCATAAAAGTCGTCGTTGACGGAGCATGCTCGGATCTCAGATCTGTGAGTGCTGGTGTCCCGCAGGGCTGTGTACTATCTCCCACCTTATTTCTGCTGCATATCAATGATTTGTTGCAAATCAGCAACATTCATTGCTATGCAGACGATAGTACTGTGGATTCATTTTACACCAGTCGTGCAGGTGTTTCTCGAGAACGCGTTTGTGAGAGCCGTAATAGACTTGTGTCTGAGATTGAGACGTCTCTCGAGCTTGTCTCAGATTGGGGAAAACAGAATCTGGTCGAGTTCAACCCCACTAAAACGCAGGTCTGTATCTTTACCGCAAAAAAGACCCTCTTTGACGCAGTTCCTATCTTCCAGGGAGTACGCTTAGTCGCCAAGCCTAACATCAGTATCCTGGGTGTCGATATATCAAGTGACGTTCACTTTGGTGGTCATTTGGAAGGCAGAGCAAAATTAGCCTCAAAAAAATTAGGTGTTCTTAACAGAGCAGGACAGTATTTCACACCTGGTCATCGCTTTCAGCTTTATAAGGCACAAGTCCGTCCACTCATGGAATACTGTTCCCACCTCTGGGCCGGAGCACCTCAATGTCACCTACTTCCTCTTGACCGAATCCAACGTCGAGCGGCTCGAATCGTCGGCAACCAGATGCTCTCCTCAAGGCTAGACACCTTGGCGCTTCGTAGGGACGTAGCGTCGCTTTGCGTCCTTTATAAGATCTACCACGGAGAGTGCTCTGAAGAGCTGTTTGGACTAATACCTGCTGCTGAGTTCCGTTACAGAACGACTCGTCACGGACTGAAGTTCCATCAGTGTCATCTCGATGGTTGGAAGTCGTGCACCGTGCGATTCTCACGTTCGTTTTTTCCGCGTACGACAATTCTCTGGAATGAACTCCCAGCGGCAGCGTTTCCGGACGAATACAATCTGCCATGTTTCAAGAAACGAGCCTACTCCTTTCTTAAAGGTCGGCAACGGCATTTGTGATTCTTGTAGTTTCACAGGTGTCCATGGACGGCGGTGATCACTTATCATCAGGTGACCCACATGTTCGTTTGCCGCCAATAGCATAAAAAAAAATCATTATCAATTTCAAATATGTGGTTTAAATAAGTTTTACTGGGTTTGTATACATTCTTGTGTAAAAGTTTGTATGTATACTTCTTCGGTGTTATTACAGAAAAGTTGAATGCGTATTGAATACTTGCTTTAAAAAGGTTGTTTTAAATGCACCGTACTCGTTGAATGTTCGCCATCTTGTTGTTTTGTCTCGCTTTGGTTAGATTAGGTTGGACTTGCGAAAAAAGGATAACGCGAACTTGCCTCGGACGAGCGCAGTGCATTTAGTACGTAACCTTAAAGCAAGTATTTAGTACGTATTTCACTTTTTTCTAATAACACCGTTTGTTCCTTGTTTCTTCGTATATATTAATAACATTGTAACCTATTATAAAGTAACAAATTGTACCTTTAATAAAAAAAAGGGACTCAAAAAATCAATTATGTGGAAAAATGTGTTTCAAGATCAACCATATTTACATGTCTGACATAAATTTCTCTTAAGAATAAACGAAGCGATTTAAATCAATTATAAAAAGAAACAGGGTAAATATATTGCTATTTGGTCGTTGTAGAAAATATCACCATTTGAAACATAAATATTAGCATTAAAAAACCATAGTTGAAATTAAATGAAATATGGAAATGACATAATTTGAAGTAACAATTTTTTAGTAAATAAATTAAAGTAAACAAGACAATTGCTTTGTATTTAAAACATCGAGTTATTTCATTTTACTTCACTCTACTATCTTCAGAGATTATCCTTTTCATACGTTTAGATCAAAAATTTAAAAATAGTCATTTCATTTCGTATTTTTGATTATATTGAATTGGACATATTCATCTCTCTGGTGAAAACTCCAAAAACGGTAATTTTGTAAGTCATTTTTTGATTAAAGGAGCAAAATGCAATACAGAAAAAAATCTGTATTTGCATTTGTTAATTAGATATTACCTGTATCCTTCTCAATTAATGACTATTACGCGTGTTTGTTAACCACGTCTCAATTTTTTTATAATTGTTTAAATATAATATTTCCTGTACATTAAGTTTCCGTTGTGTGGCTTTGTAAAGGTCGCGAACACCTGACACGAATAAAAGGATCGATTAATTTTCTATTTTTACTCATGGTCATGCATGGTGGAGAGCCCAGCGCTCTGATTACTGAAGCGTTACTCTGGTCAACACTATAGGGAACCGGAGGTCTAAAAGCTTTTTTTTGTATGCCAAACATTATGTTTCCAATTCCCGACAGATAATAATGTTACTGGCAGACAAAGGAAAAAACATATTTGTGCAAATAGAATAGGCTAACAACAATGAACAATTATCACATAAAACACTTTTTACATTGCCCTGGGTAATACGGTAAAGCAATGTTATTACCCTGATCGTACGAGAGACAGGACTCTATGTGGTAACAAAGTAAATTAAGATTGACCTAAATTTTCCTGTAATGTTTTTATGTAATACTAGCTTATGCTCTCGATTTCGCCCAGGCTAATGTTGATTTTATCTATCCTTAGGGAACGGTTTTTTTTTTCTGGAGGGCTCTGCCTTTTTATATACTCCTGAGAATGTCTACGCAAAATTTCATTACCGGTTTAGCAGTTAAGTTTTGAAAGCGTGACAAACAATCGAACTCACTCTCGAATTTATTGTATTAGTCAGGACTAACTTCTGCCCGTGTCTGCGTTCGCGTTAATGTATATTTGATCTACGCCACGGGAACAGGATTTTTCTTTTGGACGAAAGGTAACCCATGTCCTTCTCTGTAGTCGCCACAACTCGTATGTAGAATTTCACGCTCCTTGGTTGAATGAAAACGTAATAAATGAACTCACATTCGCAGTTACAATATTAGGTAAATTTAAACTTATCAAATCTTACTTAAAACTAATACTAACAATACTTTGTGATGAAAATCTAATAATTGTAATGACAACTGAAAAAAATAAGTCCTAGAAATTAAGATTTAAAGTTACACCATATACGAACTAATAACATGCTGAATAATTGAGTGTGAAAATAGAGTGTATATACGTAATAGTAGATGTAACCGTCCAAATTATTAGATATACATATATCGTAATAATGGTGAAATTATTAATTATAACTACCATACGTCATATTATCTAAAGGAATTGAGAAAGAAATTAAGACAAAAAAACAGTTATAAAATTAACTTCTTACTAGTATATACAATAAATTACGGACACAATTCAGGATGTATTATCATATTGTACGAGAGACTAGATTATCACTAAAGAGCTCCTTGTAGTATCTACACAAAGAATGTGTTTTTTCCTGTGCCGGAAATTACATTGTTAGTACAATAAAACTAGGTATTCAATGTTTCCCTTAAATGTTTATGTCTAATTCCCCCGTCACATGTATTACAGTCAATAAAATGGAGATTGATAGTAAAGAAACTAATTTAGTAGAAGGAAATCGAAAGACAAATTACCGATAAAGTCCAGGTTTCTATATTAAAGTGACAGAAAAAAGGACTAATAGAAGTAAATAATACATACGGCGATAAAGTTATATTAAACCCGTTTATTTACATACTATGCTTCTTATAGTAGATACTATTTTTATAAAGGAAACACCTTGTACCCGCGACTTCGTTCTCATGAAACGAGTTTTACTAATCATGGGAACTACTAGTTTTATCTAAATTAAATGTGGGTCGTCTTTTAATTGTTGTAACTGTAGTATCAATATTATATTTTATTCCTATAACTCTTATACAAATTTTAATTTACCTTTGTTCAGTTTTTTCATGACTACTTAGCCTCTATACAGCAGCATTTTTTTTTTCGAAATGACTACGATATTGACCCAGCAAGGTCTTAACAGTTTCACCGGACCACTAAGGCGAGCGCTTAAGGCACTCAGCCGATTTTATTTTGGCAATCAGCTCAAGGGTGCACGGCACACCTCGGCTTGGCTGTTGCCTATTGCATGCAAAATCGCGAGTTATCTTAGCTATCTATTCATATATGTATGAGTTGTTGAAACGTATATGTGTACCAAGCATACACGCCTCAACAACCCCTCGATATATTTATCATCGGAAAATTGAGAGTTTTTCAGTTCGATAAGGGAAAAAAGAAACCCTTCCACTCTCATGTGTAAGCGTGTAGCGTGCACGTGTGTGGGGGTGATCGTGTAGTGTTGTAGCAGTGATGTATATTTTTGTGTCACCGTATCGTGCAAGCAACGCACTCAAGGGCTCCCTACCGAGGGATCGAACCTAGGCTTGAGCCGCTGCCGTGGGAGGCCTAATCGGGTGTGCGAAAGCAAAATCAACCCCCAGACCACGGCGGTGTGATCTGTGGTTACGCGGGCGTGGGCGTGAACATGCTCTGTTTCGAGGGACAGGCTGGTACTGATCGTTCGCTGACATGATTGAATCAGGAGGGTCGGTAAAATTGTGTCGCGCACGTCTTTTATAACGCGCAGCGTTAAGTACGGGTTCATAGTTTGCGGCGGATACCACTAAGGGACTGAGTATACAGCAGCGTAATGTTATGTAAATCGTTGTCATTTGTTTTAAAGATTAGCTCGGATAAAACAGACATCAACTTTATTTATGGGTATTTTTATGTATAGATGATATTGACGTATGTTTAAACAGTAAATCATAAACTTATATAATATTTGCAGAACATAATATCACGACAAACACATTGAATGTCTTGTTAGTCATATATGACCGACCACGGTTTCTCTTGTGACGCCACGGTGCATTGCCGCGGTGGTCATTGGTGACTGAAAGGCTAGATCTTATTAAAATTGTAAACATTCATACGTTGCGCCATAAAAGATACATGTAATTACGGCGTGGCAGCAGCCAGAGTGTTAAACTAACCCTACTCCTTTTCATATTGTTTAGCCAAGTATGAACATTCGGGTTTTATGTTTACCTTGAATCACGACACATTGTTATTAATATCAAAATAGCATTAAATAACCGGTAACTAAAAACCAAACTCAGTAATCAAACTGTTGCAGAATCAAAGTATAAAACAACAAATATAACTTGTTCTACGTTCACAATAAAAAAATGTCACAAGATTTCATTACCAAAGTACTGGGAAGCGTATTACATAGACCGGTTCCTGGTATGTCGTGCTCGTTTATATTTGTACGTTACTGAACCGTAATAACGGATCAAGTCATCACAGCTACTGTGGTAAAGAGTTGTTAATTGAAGACTTGTTTAATAGATATTCTCAGATCATATATATAAATGTATTTCCAGGAATTAAACCTAGTTCAATGCTATTTGTGTAAATATTTTGTAGTCATAACTTACTACGTAGTATTTATTCTCTAATGTACAGTAAATAATTTTAAAAGTTAACAATGAACACCTCTGATAAAGCAGTTTATTTCGCATGTAGGAGGTAAAATTTTACATATTCCTGAATTACTCACTAATAAAATATTAGCACCTTTGTCTAATAAGAAAAGTTTCCTAAAATATACATCGACACGGAGGACGTTGTCCCGTCCTAATATAAAAAAACCTAGACAAATTACGTACCTAAACCTTCCTCACGTATCACTTGATCTACTGGTGAAAACCGCATGAAAATCCGTTCGGGTTTTTGAGTTTATCGCATTATACTCTTCCTATGTATTTCAGAATGTTCCTCTAGGTAATTAATTTTAAAATAACGTGTTTTATTTAAGAAAATAACATTAAATGTAATAATAGACAGTGATTACAATTTTTAAATAAGCAAATTGTTGAGATATCACATTTTGCTTCTAGATTTTTCACCCGTTGTTTTGAACATCAAATGTTTTATCGTTGCCCATTCGTAAAGTCCACATTGGAATCACAATATTTACATGTAACGAATATCATAAAAAAAACTGAAATCCAAATGTTGTTTTATAGCACATTCAACATATATATTTATAAAAAAAAAACGAACGTATGTTTTTTATTGCGAACACAAACAGCAACTCGATATTTCACAGTTTGAAATCGTAACCTTTGACCTAAATTGGTTCTGTTTCGGTTGGTCTGCCGGACTTCAGTTTGCATTCAATTATACTGAGCGAGTACAATTATTTACACTCAGAATTGTTAATTTTTATAGATGCTAATAACGCTTCATTAGATACTAGATTGTATTTCTAAAAGTATTTCTTTCCTTGTATAGTCGTAGTTATAGATATTTAATATCTATACTAATGTTATAAAGCTAGAGGGTTTCTTTGGTTAAACGCGCTTATCTCAGAACTACTGTTCCGATTTGAAAAATTCTTTAAGTGTTAGATAGCTCATTTATCGAAGAACAATATAGGACTAATGCTAACGCTATATTACAAAGGTATCACAAATATACAGGTATATATCACAAATATCATGTTCAAAATATTTTTTGTGTCTTTTATGTCCGGATATAACTCAATCCTATATTATGTATCTTATTCATGAGAAGCGTGAGTAACTCCTCAAATGTAAAAATACTAGAATTATGATAAATAATTTTATGGAACAAAAAATATCAAAAGCAATTCCATTTTTATTTTGATTGAATAAAAATGAAATTTTCTACACAGGTAGAATATTATATTATTCCTAAATTGATTATTCCAATAACAAGAAAAATAAGTAGTCTAAAATAACCACTGCTTCAAGAACGCGTGCAGTAATACTAATATTTTATATACCTACTAGCGATCCCGGCAGACGTTCTCCTTGCTTGATAATAAAAAAAAACCTAAAAATCAAGCGTAGAGCCACCTACCGGGTCCAATTGTGAATCTAAACCATTTTCGGGTCCACTGGAACACGCACACAAGTTTCATCAAAATCGGTCCAGCCGCTTAGGAGGAATTCAGTGACATACACACGTACAGAAAAAAATTATATATTAGGTCTTTACCTATGAAATTGCCGTTTTGTATGAAAAAATGTAAAGAATTTTTTTTTTCATATATTTTTTATTTGTATTAATCGAAGTAATCACCCATGCAATCAATGCATCTTTGCCAACGCAATGGCAGTTTATTGAAGCCTTTTTTAAAGAAATCAGCTGGACGGGAGGCAACAAATTCTTCAAAGGCATTTTGTACTGCCTCTCGTGTATAGAATTCTTTTCCCAGCCAAGGAGTTATGCAAATTCTGGAAAAAGTAGTAGTCTGTAGGCGCAAGTTCTTGCAACTTGAAGACCGTCTGCTGTGCAGTATGAGGTCGCGCTTTGTCGTGCAGGAGCAGCGGGTACGAGTCATTGACCAATGCTGGTTCGATATGTGCCAGCTTCTCCACCATTGTGTTCAGTTCTTCACAAAATACATCTACAGTAATGCTTACCCCGTTTGGTAAGAAGTTGTGTTGAATCACACCGGCGCTAGACCACCAAACAGTGACCATCACTTTTCTAGGGGTAAGTTTTCGTTTAGGGCATTGTTTAGGTGCTGAACCAGGATCCAACCAACTTTCTGAGCACTTGCGGTTCAAAATTCCTTCATCTGTGTGTCTGTTGAGCAGTGCAAGGCACGTCTCGACGCGTACTTCGCGCTGGCGATCATTGAGTTCATGGGGCACCCATTTGTCAAGCTTTTTTACCTTGCCAATTTGACGCAAATGGACCAATATTGTTTTGATTCTAACGTCGAAAGCTGCTGCTAATTCAGCTGTAGATTGTGTATCATCAGCGTCCACAATCGCCTTTAATTCGTTTGTAGTGTTAGCTCCGTAAACGTCGTTGATGTTGCGTGCCGCTTGTGCCGCGTTGCTGCCACGACGGTACTCATATTCCATAATTACTCAAATGTTTAACGTATCCATGACGACAAAAAAGATTGAAATGCGATGAGAATGTAACACTAATCAATAAACAAATGACTATTTTTGGAAAAAGAATTTGATGTTTTTAAAATAAAATTAATTTGAAATTAGAATTCTTAGCCAAACAAAAATTATTTTGATTTGAAATGGCCAGTACTGCAGAACGGCAATTTTATAGGTAAAGACCTATTATAAAGAAAGATAATTTGTGGTCTAGAGTAAATTTAAAACTTATAAAAGCATATCATAGATTACTTCTTCTGATATTTTTTTTATGTATAATTAATGAATACTCATACACATGTAATACGTAAACTAACTCGAAACCTAACAACTAGCTACCTAAAATATATGCATTCAAGAAAACGAGTTGAAATATTAATTAGTGAGATTATATGTACGCTTACTACGTATTGCGTCTTATTACATCTTTTACTGTTTTATTAATATTTTATTATCATACACGCATTTACATTTCGTATTCATAGTTAAAATTTACTGGTTGTTACACTTACTCTCACCTTCACTTAAACTTACATGCTAACGTATGTATATTTATAAACCAGCTGTGCCCGCGATTCTGTCCACGTGGATCTTATGTAAAAAAAAATAGTGACTAATAAAATCACATGAATGTATTAAGTCCATTTACTCATCTACTTTTCTTTCGTACTTTAGTCGCGTCCTCACTGAAATTACAATAACTTTTGATAGATTGAACCGATTTTAATGAAATTAAGACTAAATGTTACTCGAGGATATGCTTTATAATTTTCTTGAGGTTGAGTTTCTTGAGGTTTTATAGTGAACGCATTACTTTAGCAGTGATGCATGTTCAACCAGACCGACAGATATTTCTAAAACTGATTCTAGTGTATTTTATTACTTATTCCAAGACCAGCAGATTTTTTTTTCACAAAAATGTAAAAAATGAAGACCCGATAGATTGACATTCTTATTATATGTATATACTGTTTCTAGATTGCAATATATGTATACTTAAATATTACTTACGGTTAAAAAACTTGTAAAGATTCTTAAGGAAATCAATATGTATAAGCTGAATTGAAAGGCTTCACTATCCAATATATTCCACAGTCAGAAGAGTTAACAATCGACGAGGCATGACATGTGCGGTCAGCTCGGGTTACCAACTACCCAACTGTTAAACATAATTGAATGTAATAAAAAGAAAAAAATGTGCTATAGGAGGAACAAAGCTAGACAGCTTTATTACTTGCTTTCAGAGGCATTGATCACAAAAAAGAAAAGTGTACTGAATTTGGCTTAAATATCTATAACAAAAGAACGTCTACGTCGAATACAACAGTTCAGAATCTTATGGTCCTCTGTTCGTCAACCGATTTTATCTTTGTTTTTCCGTCGGTTTAGAAGGTGCTGATTGTGCTTTATTTAGCTACTTTATTTCATACTACTTAGCTGACTTGTGCATTTTCGTCTGTACCAAAGTGCTTATCACTGTATCTTCACTTGGTTATCAATTGTATATTATATATCAATTGTATAAACGCGAAAATTTAATAAAACGGATACCCGATTGTAGCCACAACTACCGTTTCCAATTGTGAATTTAAACAATCCACGGACTCACTCAAACATATACCCAGATTATATGTGATTTTTTTTTTATATAAGCCTAGAACCCCTTCGTAGTATCATCTACCAGGTTCAATTAAGATAAATCTAACCTACATAAAACTAAATAAATATCTCTACCACTTTATCATAACTATCTTCAACTTGTATTAAAACCTTTTTATACTCCATTGCATTGAAGAAAAATATATGAAAACCGTGTCGAAGCGTCAAACATCGCGTCGAAGCGTCAACTGTCACTTGCTTGTAACTATTGTCTAAGAGTTAGAAACTAATGCGAAAACAAATTTTAAATATATTTCCAATTTCCAATATATTCTTATAAATAATCTCTATACCAATCACAACA